>JAANBB010000524.1:0-24781 GCA_014621425.1 Cylindrodendrum hubeiense | reverse complement strand
CCCGTCAAGGTCAATTGACAGCGACGGGCCTGTCTACTGCGTGCATCTAGGCACGTACAGATGGAGCATGCAAGCAAGGCCCGGCATTAACATTGGGGGAGCTGGGGCGGGGCAGGTAGACCTGGGGAGACCTCCCTTTCTCTGTGCCGCGCCCGCATGTGATGATACAACCCCATCGCTGCCCACCACGATGTCCCCAGCTGCACTGTACCATACAAAACGTGCGTGCGTCCGCCTAAAGCTGCGTCCGCGATGCCACGGCATTGGAGAAAATGACCTTGCCCTAGGCCTGCTCTACTCGTACCGAACAGCATGGTCGGTGCTCTGCCGTGTCCCTTATCCCTGGTCCATTGTGCCGTTCGTAATCTAATATTGAATTGTCCTCCACCGGCCTTGCTTGCCTGCCAGTTGATTGATAGTCATGGCCTTGGAGGCTGGAGGCTGGAGTCTGGCCCTGCTATTTTATCGATCCCAACTACTGTACGACGTGCGCCTCGTCTCTCGCTGCCAGCCATGTCCCCCACACTGTGAACATCGTTTCTTTGTCTCGTTCAGGTCAGAGGACGAGCCCTCATTGGTGACGATCGCCTCCCCTCGCGCTGGGTCACTTAGCCTGACTTCTAGCCCAGCTGTTCCCCACGCTCGATACAAAATGTACCTACCTACTGTAGGTACGTAGATTAGGTTCCCGGCTCTCCCCATCTTGGCATCGCCACAATCGAGATAGCTTGGCCCCTCACGTCTGGGCATAGAACCAGGGCTCCTCGGTCTCACGGTAGCGCCGTCCCGGGAATCGCATAGGTACCGGAATCGTACCCTCGAAAATGCCCATGTTGCTGACATCGTCCCTGGACCCCCCCGCCTGGGCTTGGGCCTCGCTGGCACCAGGAACTCGAATCACTACGCCGCACTCCCAATTGCGACAGCTCATCTTGGGCTTGCCTGTTGCTCGATCCTTGACTAAGCGGCCCCTGCTCGGATTCGGTTTCTCGTCAGTGACATTTCAAATTCGTTGCCGGACTGGCCGTGTCTCACCATGCGCTCTCTGACAGATTTGCGCTGCCAATATACGCCCAACCCGGCGACGATTTACCGGGATTTGAATCCGCGCCCGCGTTCGTTGGTTCCGTTTCCGCTTCCGCTTTCGCTGCCGACCGGCCCTCACGGAATCGAATCTTCCGCACGAAGATCATTTTGCTATGCATCAACAGCCCATCGCGAGTGTTGACACAATCGCGAACCAGTTCGGTGGGGAAGGTTGGTGCGCGCCACCACTTGGCCTGGACGCAGATGGTGCCCGCAGCCTGCAGCGCGTTTCTTGTTAGCGTCCTCGCCCAATTACAGCATCTTTGCTCACTCGGCAAATGGCCCGTGACGCACCATTCGTCCTCCCCGGCTCTGGGCTACTGTCTCGTCTGTAGGAAAATAGATCCTGAAATGGTCCTTGAACGGTTCCGCCGTCCTTGGCGCTTTGGCCTTGGTCGCACGGCTCAGCCTCGAGTTGTATTCTGTCATGCCATCGTCACCTGCACTGCGTCAGACCATCGGTCGTTCTTGGGCAAGTCTAGAGCAACCAGCACTCCTTAGTGGGGGGTTACCTCGACAGGCGTTGTACATGGCTCCGACCAAATCACAGTTGATGGATCCAAGAGAGGCGCACTGGTGCCTCGAGTTAGTAACTTTTTTTTGGGTCGTGTGGCACACGGCACACACCACTAAGTCCACCTGGACGGGGTCGCTGGTGGCCAGTCCAAGGGAAGCCACACTGGCCCCTAGTCCGCAATATCCTTGAGATAGCTTGTGAGCTGCCGTCCTCCGAGTTTGTGTAACACATGCGACAACTTACCTACTCGCTTCCGCGACTCGTCTAGATGGCCACCGGGACTATATAGCGTCAGCGCGTGCGGGGGCGGGGACGGGATTTTTATTTATTAATCCAGTGAGCATACATCGTGTACACAAAGCGGATATGCTTCGTTCGTGAGAAGTCGTAATTTGCAAGACTGTTAGTCATATTTTTGTCAACGCCCGTCGCCTCCAGGAATCGGCCGAGCTCGGTGCTAAACGTGGTTGGCTGGTGATCAGCAGAGTTGGCGAGTCGGGGTAGATCGATCAAGAAGGCCATCTAAGATCTGGTTAGCGACCCTTCACCCAGTGCTGTAGAACGCCTCTCCCTGGGTCACTGACATTCTCCATAACACCGGTTTCGCCCCAGTCATAAGGCACCAAGTTGCCTGTGGGTACTACCACCCGAAGGTAGTCTGGATACTTTAGTAACTGGAGTTTGGAATGCATCGACCCAGGTCCATTCATAGCGGGAAAGCAAAATTTGATTCCGGGTGGCGCATTTGATCGCATGGCTGTCTTCTGTATTCGGTCACTTATCAGCATCCGAGTCTGGAACGGGGAAGAGCTAACAGTGAGCCGCAACCTACCTGGGCTTCATCGGCTGCAAATGCCAACAGCAGTAACTTGGTTTTCCGCAAGTCTACCTTGGACATGATCCATTCGTCATCCCACTGGTAGGAACTTAGGACAGCCAGCATGAGGCTCTCCTTCTGCAATATCTCCTCGATCTTGATGTCATCAGGCGTCCGCGGGTATCCACGAGCCCAGGTCTTCTTGACAGTGCCGTTCGCAAAAGGTGGCAAGCTAGGGGATTTAGACGACTCGAGAGGCGCCTTTCGCTTGGGGGGCGGCACCTCGACAACATCGTCATCTGAGGAGGCACGTCGACGCCGCTTGGCTAGTCGCTGTAACCTTTCCTCTTCCATCTTTTTGCGATCCAGTGTGAGTAGACCAAGCGTTGCCCCGCCAGATGTGGACTCGCTGTGGTTGGAGGATGGCTTTCTCGGCGGCTTCTGCTCTGCCGGCTGATCCTGTGGCTCCTGGTCCTGGAGCGAGAGGGCAATTGCATAGCGGAGTGCTTCGTCGTCGTCCATGTCGCTCTCCGGGTCGGGGATGTCCGTATGGGCTCCAGTCATATCTGCTCGGTCCCGCGGTGCCAGTGGCGAATATAAACAGACAATTCAGGTGTACGTGATGTTTTTTCAATGTTAATAGCGACGTTGGTGTCTCCTTGTATGCACGATGTTGGCGAGGCGTGGTCCCAATTCACCTTATCCCTGCAGGTATCCTTGTCTACTAACGCGGAATCACGTGCGCCCGCGTCCGTCACAGAAGGTGTAACTTGACTCCGAGGGATGGAGGCAGGATGTCTGAAAAAGCACATTAGTTAGCTTAGGCCTGATATATAATGCAATTATAGCTGTCGCATTGCCTATTTGTCTGAATTGAGTGTTAATAGTGTTGAAATTCGGCCTTTTCCAACGTGTCCAGTGACGCCATGTCTCAGTCGTACCAAAAACACCAGGGAGAAACCAATGACGTCCTCGGCGCTCCCATGCGTCATACACAAAAGTTCCCAACATCTCATCGTATGCCAAGGTCACGTCTGTAATTCGATTCATTTACACTCTCCATAACCTATTGTTTCTAGAAAAAAATGGATTCGTTTACAAACAAAAAGAAGCATATTGTCGTCGTCGGGGCGGGAGCCGCAGGCATGGCAAGTATTGATTTTTGTTATCGGCCGCTGAGAGCATCCGCAAAACTAACCCCATCACAGTCTTGTGCGGCTACCCTGGCAAATCATCCCGACAAGTTCAAAGTGACTGTACTGGAGAAATGCAATGTCGTTGGAGGCCAAGCCACGTCCATCCCTCTTGACGAGCAAAAGTACGGCGCCGCATGGATGAACAACGGTGTTCAAGGAGGCTCCCCGGTGAGCTGCAACTATTTCGTGGGCGAGATGGAATAGGTTACCTCTAACCCATGATCCCAGATCTTCAAGCACACATTCAGGTTCTTCAAACAATACGGCCATGAACCTCAAGACGTCCAGCTACAAGTCTCTTTCGGTAAGGGTGAAGATGGGTTCTGGACGAACTGCTTCCCCAGCAAGCTCATCTCCCAGTTCTCCTCAGATATCAAGAGATTTGGCTTTTTTCTCAAGGTCATCAAGTGGACAATGCCAATCCTCGGACTTGTACCTATCAGCATCATGCTCCGTGTCTTTTTCTTCAGCAAGGAGTTTGGCGACAAGATGATTTATCCGCTGATTGCTCTGTTCCTCGGCACGGGAAACCAGACTGCCAACGTCCCATCGGCAATAGTTGAACGGCTCTTTGCTGATCCAAACATGAAACTCTGGGATTACGATCCAGACACATTGCTGCCGAACTTGCCCACAATGGTGACTTTTGATCACCTTCACGAATTCTACAAGGAGTGGAGAGAGGATCTACAACAGAGAGGCGTCGATATTAGAACTGATACAGAAGTGGATTCCGCATTGAGCAGATCCGGGCAGAATGTAAAGCTCCGCATCAATGATATAATTGCTGATCAGTCAACCGATGAGGATTTTGATGGGCTGGTCCTCTGCGTCTTAGCCGACGAAGCACTCCGAATCCTGGGCAAGGCAGCAACCTGGCGAGAGAAGCTGGTTCTCGGCGGCGCAGCATTTTACGACGACATGACCATCACTCACACCGACCGCGATTACTTTGAACGTCACTACGAGACGCGTTTCAAGTCGGAGCTCTGCGCAAAGCCCGAGACAGAAGACCAGAGGAAACAGGTGGCCTTCTCAAAGGGCGAAGGGCCCTCTGTTGGATTCCGCCCCATGTACTATACCTATACATATCAACAAGCCCCGCGCCTGATTGAGATGTCATTCAATTGCAGCAACTACCAACACCAGCTGAAACATGCCAACCTCGGCTCGGAGGACGCCTTTGAGCCCGTCTACCAGACCATCTTTCTCAACAAGGACCAGCGAGACCTTTGGACAAGTGGCGAAATAAATGAGACCGCTATTATCAAGAGGAACTGGTGGCATCAGCTAGGCCACCGCTGGCAACACTATCTGCGCGTCGTTCCCGGGATGATGTTCCTTCACGGAAGGAATAGCACCTGGTTCGCTGGATCCTGGACACTAGTGGTAACAGTTCATCTTCTACACATTTGATCCATGACTTTCCACTGACAACGCTCATTAGAACATGCACGAACTTGCTTGTGTGAGTGGCATCGCGGCTGCATATCACCTTGGAGCCGATTACATCGAGTTCGATGCCTTTGCTCAGGACTTCTTCACCAAGTATCTCATGTTGTCGCATGGGATCATGTATTCGCGAGAGGAGAAACGGAGACAGAGATCAAAGAAATGATCCAGGAACCTAAAGGCAGTGTTTCTAAAGGCGACACAGCAGCTTACACAGATAAATCAAGCTAAGACGACAACATGCTGACAACGAGCCTCCACTTATCCACCCGTGACAGGGATCTGGGGAAACTACAGAGACACATGCTGACCGTATGCACATTATACAGCTCGTCGCCGCTTTGATTTCCCATTGACGTCTTTAATCAATGAGGTTGGTGATTGGCTGCTGGGACAATCGCGATGGGTGGCTGGTGCTACTGCGGCTGTGTCAATAATCCAGCAGAACTCCCTCTCCCTAACGTCCACGAACGACCAGTCTGTTAGATAGATAGTCTTGATACCTGTCAGGGTTTTTTCTTCTTCTCTTTCTACTTATTTTTCTTTCGTTCTAGCTGTGAAATGAGAAACATATCATATTTACAAGACGCATCGGACAGGATGGTTATCACAGTATCGTAACCTACCAACTATGGCACCAAAATTGGTCAGAGATGGCAAGATCCAAATCCTTGGCCAGGCTCTCCAATGGCACAACCATATTCTTCATTACTTTGGTCTTGAGACCGCCTTTTAAAAGCCTCGAGCTCAGTACGAAAGACATGGGTAGTGCGTCTAGAATGGGTTCCGCACAGCAGCCTACGAGTTGCATCACGAGCGAGTTGGCGAACCCGCCCAACGAGCAAATTCGGCTCCAGGTGGCAGCCCAATTATCCGAGGGTCTTACGCATTTGCATCAGTGTGGCATCATATGGGATGACCTTTCGACGCGCAACGTATTTTTACTCGATGAGCGGCGCATCAAGCTGGACGACTTCGCCGACTCGGACCGAGTGGACGACTATCCTCGCAACCGGTACGGATGCGAGATCCGCCACTGCCAACCCAGTTCAGGCAGACCTCACCGTCACAACATCGGCACTTTGACCCGCGAGATATTCGCCCTCGGCAGCGCAATCTACAAGGTTGTTGAATGCAAGGTACTGTCGGAGGACGAGGTTGTGAAGGCGCTCATAGCTGGTAACCACCTCAACTGTCTAAAGGCAACTCTGCCGGTGCCATCGTCCGAAATGTCTGGGGATTCAAACACAAATCCTCTGAGCAAGCTACGGACGATTTTCGGGGCCTTTTACAATACATTACCAGAATAATTCAATTTGATGTGCAACATACGATTCAACCTGCTTTGATTCATATCCGCCCATATATGCAGTCACTTGATGTTACTTTGTGTTACTTTGTCTCAACCAAGTTATGGTCGTTCTAACTTGGGCACAAATCATAAAAGGGCCTTGGACCAAATTGGGAGTCGAAATTAAGGATAGAAGGTCTCGCATCTAAACAGACCTCGCCTGGACCATGTATCAATGTTTACTCGAGTGGATTAGAGAGGCATTCCCCTACCCCAAACAGCATGCCTATCCCCGAAACAAACCATACGAGTGTATTAAACACGGCAGAGACGAGTGCAACTGGAGGCACATTGCTCAGCTAGCCGTTTTTGTCTATCATATGTTTTGTAATCGTAGTTTTCTCTCGGTTTGCGCATTGGGACCAGAGGGTGGTCTAGGAATCTAAGGGCAGCGTTGACCGGGTGAAGCCAAAAACAGAGACGACGAGCATTCACAAATTCAACAGGAACATGACGTGCTAAGCACTATATATGTGTGTGTTATTGGCAAATACATGGTTGTGATAGTGCCGTATCATGTTGGCAAAGCACATCTCAAAGAGCGCTCGGCCAATTCTCGTATGGAATAGAACCCTTGGGTATCATCAAAACCAGTCCAAAAGTAGGTGTCCGTCTTGATACAAGCCGCACATCCAGTTACATCCAGACCCAAAACGCTCTAGACTTTCAGTCTCTGGCCACATAAAAGATGGCTCCCAGTGGTCCTGTAGTTGGATCATGCCTGATCCAATAAATCCGATACGTCATGACCCGTAAAACGCCAGCCAGTCCAGACCAAACCCCCAAAATGGACGACAAATCCACCGCCACCGATACAGCGTTTCTTTCATACCGTCGTCAGAAGAGTTCTGGTAAACGAAAAAGAGATGTCGATGAAGAACAACGAAACCCTTGTAACACGAAACGCCTAAGCCAAATGGTCTAAGAAAAGAGACGTCGCTGAGCATTGGAAGGTCCAGCAGTTAGATCTAACTTGAGAATTCGTCGAAGATCATCCTCCATGGCTTGGAGGTTATTAGAACGGCCCTCGTGGGCACCGTTCGCGTTGGGCATAGTGGGAACGTTATTGACCTGTGTATGATGAGGCCGAACAGGGGAGAATCCATTGGGAGCAGAGTTAGATGCAGATGCAGATGCAGAAGGCCCGCCAAACAATAACTTCTTGAGTGCCTCTGCAGGGTCCTCACCCGGCTCCGGGGCAGAGGATTGTCGTGGGAGCTGTGGGGCGGCAGCAGGTGATCGAGCAGTGCCGGATCGGGCAGCCTTGATGCGATCTTGATAGGGTGTAGAAAATGCCGGGCCCAATGCACGTCCAGGGGTTCCATCTAGCTCGGAGCTGCCGATCCCAGGCTGGAATCTCGACTGGGAGTGAGATGATTGGGGGAGCGTTGACGCCTTGGGGAAGTTGCCAGATTCAAATGGTAATCGAGAAGATGGGGAATCAGATGCGAGGGCCGAGGGTCTGAAGCTGGCGGGGCTGTCATGGCGCTGGCGCTCTTGTTCTTGACGGTGGGCGCGGAACATGAAATCAAGAGGAGATTCATGGACTGGAGGCGCCGAGGCTTGGTGCGAAGGAGTAGGCGCCTCGGAATCAGTAGGAGGCGACGGCTCCTGGAGAATTTCGCGGGATGGCTTGAAGCTAGGAGAATCGGTGGGTGCTTTCGTCATGAAGCTAGGAAGAGGCAAAGCGGATGGCGCAGGGGAAGCGTGGAAGGTGGCTCCAGCAAATGCTGGCATATTTGCTGACTTCATGGAGGAAGACTGTTGAGGTGGGGTATGACGGCCGGGGCGTCCCGACTCTGGGGAAGTCGGGATGTTCTTGGGGGCCCGAGGCTTGTTTCGAGATCGCTGCTTGGAGTTGATGTTGTTTGTGTGAGGCGCGGGGGAGTCGACGCCATACTTCTGGGGAGTTTGCGGGGTGCGGTCGTAACGAGACGGGTCGAAGCTGATAGCGTCATTCTCGGAGGCGTATGCCTTGTGGGCAGCGGGACGACCGTTGCCACGGCCCTGCCGGCGGCGGGCGGGAGTGGTTGTCGGCTGAGAGGGGGTCTCACTCATGGTTTCAAGAGGCGACGGACAAGTGTGGCCGGGTTGGGGAGTGAGTGGTGAGTGATGACTGAGAAGACGGACGGCCGAGTGGTTGGGGAATGGAAGGGCGGTTGCGACAGGAACAAAGAGGGTTAGGAATCGGGATGATGAACTGGATTCGGGTGTGTTGATTGTGGTGAGGCAAGAGAGATGATTGAGTGGAAAGCAGCAAGTCTGAAGAACGAGTCGCTCGGTACGATCATGATGCAGTGGGAAATGGATTGATGGATGAGGAGGAGAGAAGAGCGCGAGGGGAGGGAGGGAAGAAATGGCTATGACGCCGATGGGGCGGGCGAAGGAATCAGGCTGGGGCGCCTCAGGCGGGTGCGTGGGCGGGTGCGCATGGTTCACAGGGCGGGCGTGCACCAACAGCAGCGCACCAGGGCGGGCGACTGCGGCGGCTCTGGTAGATGCATAAGTGCCTAAGCCTTTTAAGAGCCCAAGATGTAGCTCCGCCTCCCAGTCGTGGTGCGATTCTACCTTACCCTATAGCCCATGTTTTTCCCCGGCGAGCGTTCACCAAGTATCTTGTGTCTCTCTACTCATGGTAGGCACAGGAAAAGGCAATGTCTTCCATGATTTTTGAGGTTGAGCAGAAATAAAACTCTCCAGTCAGATTATCATATCTTCCGTTACGGTGCTCTATTTGGTCCCATGACTCCCCAACTGCATCCAGTCACCTCAGCTCGAGTCATCACACTACCAGTTTCCCGCCACCACCCCCACCTTCTCCGCGCGCAGGGGGCCGTCCAACCTTGCCAGTGGTGGGCCTCCGACGCCTGCTCCGTTGGGTGACTTCAGCTCTGCCCCTCACTGATCGTGCCCTGTAACTCCCGGAGAGATAGTGAGGTGATCAGTCCAAGCGCCGGGACTTTCAGCACGAGGCAGTCGCTGATTCTCACCAACCAGAGGGGCCCCTCACAGACGATACCAGACGGGACCCTCCACTACTTGGGTGTTCGCCCACAGACATCCAACCATCATCGATATCGCATAAGTCATGCAAACCAAACATCTATCAAACCAGCGTCCAGTCCCCGCCCTCCGGTGACACAGCAAACCCGAGCTCGCTGCCGTTTCCCCATCAAGGTACCTCCCTACCTGCTTGACCTACCTACCCACCAAGGCTGGGCGAGCTGAGCTAGCCTTCCATCTCGCATGCTCCAGTTTTCTGACACCTCCAGGCACACATAGGCACACATACAACCGGCGTGCTCCACCGGATTCCTCGACCGCAACCAAAGAGGTCAGCCTCATCCGCACTCCGTCACTTGCTTGCGCATTCCTCGAAGATATTTGTCTTGCTGACCGCCGGCGTGTTTCCCGCATACAGCCTTGTCAAGCTCTCGAAACCCCATCCCCCGCGTTCCGGAATCGACGACTGCCCATCCCACCTCCGCGAGAACCACCCGCCACACATCATGGCTGACGTCGAGATGAGCGATGCGCCAGTCGCCAAGAAGGCCGACGGCGCCAACGGCAAGAGCATCGAGGGCAAGAAGAAGTTCGAGGTGAAGAAGGTATAGCCGGCGTCTATCCTGCTCTCTCCCCAGGAGCTGCGTTGACCAGAGTTGAATAGTGGAACGCCGTGGCTCTCTGGGCCTGGGACATCGTAGTGGACAACTGCGCCATCTGCCGAAACCACATCATGGACCTATGTGAGTATCCTTGGACGTCATTGTATGGGCAGTTGGAAGAGACAGCTAACAATTTGGAACGCAGGCATCGAGTGCCAGGCCAACCAAGCATCTGCTACTAGCGAAGAGTGCACCGTGGCCTGGGGTATTTGCAACGTAAGATATCCCCAACAGCGTCCCTACAAAACACAAACTGACCGTCATGTAGCATGCTTTCCACTTCCACTGCATTTCACGATGGCTCAAGGCTCGATCTGTCTGTCCCCTAGACAACAGAGACTGGGAGTTCCAGAAGTATGGACGATGAGTGGAGAGGCACAGGAGAACACGAGAAACGAGAGAAACGAGAACACAATGGGAAAGGAGGGGCGGTCCCGTGGCCGCCATGCCGCTATGAGCTGCATTGGGTGTACACACAGCTATCTATCCATCCCGCCGAGCCTAGATTAGGCCTCACATTTATTGACTCGACTTGCTTGCTGCCAAATCCGCCGCATACCCCGCGGGCAACCATTTGACTGGGTTCTTGTTGTAGAAGGGCCAGGGTGGCACCACGGCCAGGAACGTCAACGCCGTTCCCCCTAGTCCCACGTAGACGGCGAGCTTGATATCTTGGAGGATGTAACCGACGAAGAACGAGAGGGCCTTTAGATGTGGTTAGCACGTGAGGTCAAACAGGTCAGACTAGGCTGTGTGAGATGTGTTGGACCGTACCCCAGAGATGACGAGGAGGATAGTGGCGAGTAGTTCGGTGATCTTCTGGCCTTCGAAGTCCTGGAGAAATACACAGTTAGCGATCTGATGCGAACAAAGAGACATGGTGTAGGGGACGGGGTGTGGTTACAATCTGGCCGTCGACGACGTCACGGACTTGATCCAGGACGTCCGCCATGGTGGAGAGAGAGCGAACTGGGCGAAGCAGAGGTAGCGGGTGATTGTGGGCGCAGCGGCAGCGGCAGCGGCAGTTGTTTTGAATGTCCGATTGAAGATCGAGGGCCAAGATGGGCAAAGGGCTGGTCGGTCTCGTCTTGCTGGAGTGGAGGATCAACGGCGTCTGGGACTCGCGACGAGCTATGGTGGTGTACTGTAGCGCTCTCTCAACCTGCGAGGTGTCCTAAGTGGCCCCGGTTGGCCAGGGCGGGCACTGCTGGGACCCACTTCAGATTCGTCCCTTTCGGGTAAGGCGCATAATTGGGGGCTGACAAAGATGAAGAGGGAACTAACATAACTCCATAGACGTAGCCAGCGACTCTGTTAGCAACCTGGAACGCATCGTCATCGCTGCGAACTAGGTAGGACGACGGGAATAAGTGGCGGCTTGTCGCCAATAATAGCACCATGGGATCATCAGGTGATGCTTTGTGCAAGCTGGCATACATATGGAGCAGCTTGGGATGAGAAATTTTTTACTGTTGCAGTGCAGCTATTCCGTACTCGGTACCTGGGTGGTGGACTGCTCGTGTCAGTGAGTCAGTGTATGCAAATACGTACCAGATCGGATGTGCAGCCGGGTGCCTCATCCTAGTTGGCCAGTTGGAGCCCTCCCTCCCGACTTGTGCCACAGCGATCCGCTTCAGTGGTTCGGCAGGATTGGCATCCAGAAAACTGGCCAAAAATGCATGAGACGCCCGCTCCCGTGTGTGGCGTAAGTGGCGCACCCGGGACGCCCAGACCTTCCAGAGGCCCCGGCGTTGGCGTCTTCCCTGTCGGTGACCCTGGGAGGGAAGGTGGCGGTGGCTCGCCCTCACCCGCCATTGGACATTGGCTAGCTTGTGACATCGGCTCTGGCTCTAGGCCCTGGTCTGGCTGCTGCACAATTTTTTACCCGTTCCTGTCTTGGGGTCATGAGCCTTGGCTTCTTTATCTCGCTCTTCCATCCCATACCCATAATCTTCCCCTTCCACATCACTTTGCCCTTCGCTTTGTCGCTTTCGGCACAATCGATCTTGCTCCTTTGCAATTTCTACTCTATCATCTTCTTTGCCCCCAGGCACCCTGCATTCAAGGACCGCTCTTATCTCCCCCTTTCTAACGCTGGCCCAGCCGTCCCGGCACCAATTTTGGCCCCTGGACCCTGTTCGTCATCCGAGCCCCTAGCAACCATCCACCAAGCCTAGGCCAAATTCTCAGCGCGCTTCAGGCCTCAACAACATCACCTCTCCTCTCAACCCGACCCAATTACCAAGTCGATGCCCATCCGCTTCGCCTTGAAGACCGCTTCTTCATCAACTCAGAACCTCTCCGACTGGCTCAACTCTACTTCCGATAGCCTGAACCGCTTCGCCTACGCCGCTCAAGGCCCTCAGTAGCTGGCGTCTCGCCTCGAATCGACCCAAGTCTTCAAGTTGGCTCAACTCGCCCTCCCAATCGTCTCCTTCCCCCCTTCGCTCTTCGGACCCGGCTTCTGGGTCTACAGCGGAGTAAACAAGAAGCCCCCATAACTGGTCTTTCGTGCCATCTCGACTTCCACTTCACCCTTGCTATATCCTCCCTGGAACGACCGGAATCCATCTGGCGACCCACGCCGGATTGTTGCACACAGTTTTGATCAAAACCAAGACTCGGCGCGCCGCTGCCGCGCCGGGCGTCAAGTCTATAAACGACTTTGGACGACGCCATTGCTACTAATAAAGTATGGGACCGTGATCCAGATCCCCATCCAACTTCCGCCACCTCCCTCCTTGGAAACAACCCCTTTCTATTCCCGACATACGGTCGTCATCTTAAACACTTCGAATAAAGCCTTTTCGTCGACCAGCCACAATGTCTGACCACGAAGAGAACGTCTCCGACTCCCGCTACAGCACCCCTGTGCCAGAGCTCGACGACCACCGCCATCAGGCAGCGTCAGCCCAGAGACAGGAGCGGCCCCGCCGTGGGACATTCGATAGCCTCTACGGCTCTCGACATATCGAAAATGAGCAAACTGCCCCTGCAATTCGGGTCCGTGACTTTGAAGAGGCCGTCATCGATGAAGAGACGAGAGAAACTTCGCCAACCGCTCGGCGCAGCCGCCGGCCGACGGTGGACTCTTCTGACGGAAGATCCATTTCGCCTCCCAACTCAGTCAAGGCGTTTGCCGAAGCCCGTCGCCGAGAGCGAGACATGTCTTTCTCCGAGTCGCGACCGGACCACTATGAAGATGGCTTGATTCGTCCCATGTCTGTCCAGAGCAAGCGCAGCTACCGCAGCAGGCCTCGCACGATTAACGATGATGCGGCGAGTTTTGCTACCACCGCCGAAGAAGACGTGTGCTTCCCCGTGAAGGAAAATCACCGGAAGGATAAGCTGTACATTGATTTTGAGTATCTTGACGAATTCATCCTCGAGCAAGCCGCTCGTGAGGAGGCTCGTCAACCCTCGGTGACGCACAGTTTTGAAGATTTGCGAATCCACACGGCGGAGTCTCGTCCCACGCAGATGGCGACCCTCGATGGTGATATCCTGGATATGCCGTCTGAGGATTCCATGACTCGCGAAAAGACTGTTGAACAGACGCCCGAAAAGGCTCCTCAGCAGCCGCAAGCGCCTCCAGTGGATAGCAACCGCTTCAGCTTCTTTTCTTCTGCGTGGGAGTCGACCATCCACGCACCAGAGATTGGAGATCTTGTCCTTCCAGGAGAGGACATCCGTGGACTCTTTGAACTACCAGAGGACGAAGAAGATGGCGTTTGGTGGCTCAACATCAACAGTGGATCCAAGGAGGAGATATGGGCAATCTGCAAGGCCTTTGGTATCCACCCCCTGACCATCGAAGATATTGTCACTCAAGAGGCCCGAGAGAAGATCGAGCTCTTCCCCTCGTACTACTTTGCTTGCTTCCGCTCCTTCCACATCGTGCAGGAGCCCGATGGCATTGAGTACGAGCCGTTCAATATTTATGTCATTGTGTTCCGCGAGGGAACGCTCAGCTTCAGCTTCGCTCCCAACTCTCATGCGACCCAGGTCCGCAAGAGAATCACCGCGCTGAAGGACTATGTCTCTCTGAGCAGCGACTGGATTTGCTATGCTTTGATGTATGTGCCCCGTTCTTCCTGATAAGGACTTTACCGTGTATGAGCTGTTCACTGACTTGGTTTCACTAGCGATGACATTGTCGATTCCTTTGGCCCGCCCATTCGCCAGATAGAACTCGAGGCAGATGCCATTGAGGACGAGGTGTTCGTTATGCGCGAGGATGACTCCAGTTCATTCCTCCGCTCCATTGGCCGGGTGCGCAAGAACTGCATGGCCCTGCTCCGGCTCCTCGGCGGCAAGGCCGATGTCCTCCGGGGTTTCACCAAACGCTGCAACGAGAACTACAAGGTCACGCCTCGCATGGATATTGGCATGTATCTGGGCGATATCCAGGACCACGTGGTGACGATGGCCACCAGCTTGGGCCACTTCGAAAAGATCCTGTCCCGGTCACACAGTAATTACCTGGCGACGCTCTCCATCAACAGCATCTCCCAGGGAACGGAGACGAACCAAGTGCTCAGCAAGATCACGTTCCTCGCCTCCGTGTTGGTCCCCCTGAACTTGGTGAGCGGTTGTTTTGGAATGAACGTGAAGGTGCCGTTCATGGATAGCGGCCTCGTACCTTTCTTTGGCATCATTAGCTTCATGGCTTTCCTGTGCATCCTGATCCTCGGGGTCGCTCGTTGGAAGCGCTGGATCTAGAGGGTGATAGTTGCAGTCTTTTCCGAAGACCCGGTCCATCGTTTGGTTGCTGTTTCTTTCTCGTGTATAGACTGGGGGTATATACGTACTCAAGCATGTTCTGTCCAAACCTGGGATATGTATATAATGTTTGGTGTCGCACCACCAGCAATATTAGACCCGTCATAGAATTATGTTTCTCTGCTGCTCTCGATCAATGAAGTGACGGTTAACAAGGCAAAGCACGACGGGACCAAGGTCAAATCCCATGCCACCGGGATCCCTTGACAATGAATGATTCAACACGCACAATACCGTCGTCAGCCATGATGTGTTTGATGCCTCTTTAACCCTGGTCCTGCATCGCCATTCGGAGCTGAAGCCAAATGCCAAATGTGGGGCGCCACAGTCATGACCCTAGGCCGCCTGATTGGTCGCTCGCCAACCACTGCATCTTGGGCCTTCCATCTAAAATCTTGACACCGGCGCAAACCTCGGAACTCTCGTTCGCATATACAACCCAATCCACGTCGTCACCACGCACACCCCTCCAACCGCAGCCATGAGCTCATCCCAGATCAACCTCGAAAACGCCGACCTCGAGAAGCTCAACGACAAGGACAAGACCGAGCTGCGCCAATTCCTCGCCAACGAGCAGCAGCGCTCCCAGATCCAGGCCCGTACGTCCATCCCACAATCCGCCTCGCCGTCGAGACCTGCTCCTATCCCCGCCTCTCTCGTATGCGCGCTTGTCATTTTACCTACAGCTGCTAACCCACTTCCTGGACAGAAACCCACAGCCTCACTCAGATCTGCTGGAACAAGTGCATCACCGGCAACATCAAGAACAACAAGCTTGACAAGGGCGAAGAGGGCTGCCTGGCCAACTGTGTCGACCGATTCCTCGACATGAACTTCCTTACGATGAAGCACCTCAACAGCATGCGAAACTAAGAGCCTCTCTCATGGCCAAGGGCCAGGAATGGGTTAGGTCGAGATCCGGCCGACGAAGACATGTCACGTTACGACGCAGCGTTAAGGACGAGGCGGCGGCTGCCACAACGGAAGATCTGTACAATTAGTAGACCGACATGAAGGGCTGGACGGATAGAACAATGCCCTCGACACGAATGAACTTTGGTCGGCTTGGCGGGGTCGGCTGTGGAGTGTTGGACGGCCATGTACATTACTACAACTCTGGTAATTGGAAATTGAACAAAGCTTCTCTCTTAAACGTGGCTCGTCATTACATAGCAGTGTCATAGGGACCAGTGTGAACTAGTGACAGAAAACTTTTCAACTTTTTACGGTGGCTTTGGCAACGACTATCAAGAGGGACAGGGTGCGGTGTCTGGGCGGTCTTGAATTCATGATCATTTTGCACTCTAAACGACAAGCTCTTAAATGCGCCTTTTCCGATGCCCAATGCCGTGCATTTCAGCAGACAAAACCAACCCAATGACATGCCAATTCCCAGCCCAGCACACTTAAACCAGGGAGAGCTTGTTGGCAGCGATGTCGAGGGCATCGACGTCGGGAGTAAGGCGGGCGTAGGCCTTCTTGGAACCGTCAGGGCTAAGGAACATGTTAGTCAACTGTATACATGTGATGCCGCGTCTCGACGATAAATGAAGGGGTGCATACCGGATCAGGGTGTTGATCTTGACGGTGTCGATGTCGTAAAGCTTCTTGAGGGCGAGCTTGATTTGGGCCTTGTTGGCCTTGATATCGACGATGAAGACGAGGGTGTTGTTCTCCTCCATCTTCTTCATGGCACTCTCGGTGTTGAGAGGGTGGATGACGATTCGGTGCTCATCAAGACGGGGCAGGTGAGGGATGGCCTTGCGGGGGTACTTGGGAGAGCGCGAGGTGACCAGGGTCTTGGGCAAGTGGAACGAGGTGCTGTAGCGGACCTTGGTCTTCTTGTGCGAGTTGGACTATTGCAAAGCACACGGATGGTTAGCCGACCAAGCACAACGAGGTGGTGAATATGGTTCCGAACTTACGCCCTTGAGAGCAGCCTTGGCGGCAGCGCTGGCCTGCTTGAGGCCCTTGGCAGGGGCTATATGAGAAGACGCATCAGCAATCGCTCTGATTCAGAACTCGCAAAATCTGCTGCTGCATGATGCGGAAGAAAGAAGACGACTCCGAGATCGAGAAAAATCCTCGTTCGACGATCGTGTTTTATTTTGCGCGCAGCGAGCGGATGGCGTGTCGGAGTATCATGTTCATCCCGTACCTTTCTTGCCCTTCGAAGCGTCCTTTCCAGCCATTGTGTCGGTTGTCGTGGGCACGAGTTGTCGGAAGTGCTGGGTGAGGTTGTCGTCGGCGTGGGTTGGAGAGGTCAAGGCGAAAAAAGAAATCCAGGCGCAAAAGTGAATTTTAGCATCTGTGTGGATTTGCGATTAGGGTTGGAGTGACGCCACAATATGATTGGCCGAATTGACAGATCTAGCGATTTCACGTGACTATCTTCTCTGGATAACCCCAATCAGAGCCCTTATGTAAGCAGCACTGACTCGCCTGTGGTGAGAAATGTTCTCGGTGTAGGAGAATTTGAGTCGAAGAACAGGAAGCTCACTTCAATTGTCACCTTCACGGCTCGCTGAGCACGATAGCTAACTGCTCAATATGATGCGATCTTTTACTCAATTTCTATGCCCCGATATTGAGTCGTCTTGTTTCGTCGTGGTGGCGCAGGGCCCTGCTCATTATCTTCAATTTGGCTGGATACTCACATTGAGACAAGGGACGTTGAATACCGGATGAACTAGTGGAGCCAAACTACGTGGATTCAGACATCAGATAACTTGCCTGCATCGCCATGGTTTCCAAGAAGCCAACAAGGCCAAAGAGCCTTTCCAGTGGCCGACCTCCAACCGTCAAATCATCCCGGTCCATGTCCCGAAAGGCTAGCCGAACGCTCATCAATACTCACCACCAACTTGACAAGCAACGCCGACAGGCCGCAACTAAGGGCGATAAGGGAACCGAGGCACGTATCACAGCAGAGATCGAGCAGTTAGGCGGAATCGACCACTATCAAAAGGCGAGCTTACAGGGCCAGAGCCTTGACCGCGGTGGCGACACATCAAAGGTACTGCTGGAGTGGCTCCCCATGGCTGATCTCAAGAAGCACGGTCAGCCTCTCAAGATGCTTGAGGTCGGTTCTTTGAGTACCCGGAATGCATGTTCGACCAGCGGTGTTTTCGACATGCAGCACATCGATCTGAACAGCCAGGAACCCGGGATCAAGCAGCAGGACTTTATGGATCGGCCACTGCCCAAGGACGAATCTGAGACGTTTGACATCATATCGCTCAGCCTGGTCCTCAATTTTGTGCCCGAAGCCGATGGGCGCGGTCAGATGCTTCTACGGACACTTTCTTTTCTTCGCAAGGAATCTGACACGCCAATGGGAACTGCCGAGGACCTTTTTCCTTCACTATTCGTGGTTCTTCCCCGGAGCTGCGTGGACAACTCGCGATACTTCACGGATGCCAGGTTTGATGAACTCATGACGATACTTGGGTATGCCCGAATGAAGACCAAGATGACTCAGAAGCTTGCATATTCACTGTGGAGGCGGGTGGGTTCCACGCGCACCAGGCTACCGAGCTTTACGAAGAAGGAGATCAACCCAGGGAGGACACGAAACAATTTCGTCATGACCTTGAAGGGTTCGGCGATTCGGCCGGCATAGAAGGCACAGGAACTGGATGAACGACACGTGGGCGAAGGACAAGATGCATATGCGCCAGTGCCCAACCAACTTGCTGCCCACTATCGCCAGCTGTATCCGACTGACAGCACATAGACCAGCCAGGGTTATTTGGCCAACGCGAGCATCGATATCGAGTTGGAAGAATATGACACACGATCTTGGCAAACAACAGTGCATCATCTGGTTCGGTCCGGAAAACGATTTACGACATGCTGCATTGCACCGCTGACACGAGCAATGGCAACAACGCCTGCATGGTTGGTGGAACACGTCAGGTCACGAGTGGTCGAGATTAGTTGGATGGCGCGGTCTCGGATTTTGGGACTAGAATCCCTAGTGAGTTGGTATTATGCCAGCTCGGCAACGAGGGTGCCACACCATTCTCCCACTCCGCTATCCACCTGCAGCTGGTCGTCACTACGCTGAGTCAAGAGTGAACTCGGACAGGGCAAGCTTCGACAAGTGGTGGTCGGGCGGCAAGGGCGCGTTACCAGGACGGGTAACGGGAAAGCTGCGCATGCCCGATTCAATGGCGGCGTCGACCTCGAGGAGATTGTCGCTCAGGAATAACCACCTCTGCGGACTAATGTCGGGATAGTTGGAGAGGATCGTCATGTAGCTGGCCACGTCCATCTTGGGTCCCGCATTGACAGTATCGAACCAGTCGGAGATGAGGGGCTTCAGGTCCGAGGGCTCGGCGTTGGTGTGGCCGAAAAGGAGCTTTTGCGCCGGGACCGAGCCGGACGAGTAGATGATGATCTTCTTTCCGGCGGCATAGGCGGCCTTGATGAAAGGAGCCACGTCGGGGAAGAGAGGAGCTCGAATCTCGCCGGATGCATAGCCCTGCTGCCAAAGATGACCTTGAAGGGCCTTTAGGTAGGAGATCTTGACATCGCGGGCGACAAGATCTCGGACGTGGGCCTCCAACTCTGCGCGGGAATCGCGGTATTCCTCTGGGAACGCATTGCGGTACGGAGCAAATGCCGGACTATCCCACTCCTGGTCCAGGACCTTGGGAAGAGCGTCGAGAGCGTATGGGAACTACACGATGGGGGACTGAGGTCAGCAACGCAACAAAACAGCAACGATGCCAAAGATGTCAGGCAGGACTAAAGCAAAGCCAAAGTCGGTGAGACGGGAGGCTGGTGTGCAGGTGCAGGGCGCTGAGAGTTGCATGCATCCGAGGCCTAGCGTCAAAACCAGGATCCGAGAGAACCAACAATACGGCGGCCAGGATTTCGGCCGGAGGAGGTTGGGAAATGACCTGGGACGGAGGCCCGAGGGCAACGGGGCGGTAAAGGGAACGGAGCGGAGGGTGGACAACGGACAACGGACAACGGAGCCAACTTACCAGGACGTCCCTGACAAAGGAGATGGGACAAACGGTTCCCTCTGTAAGGCGTCGTAACAAGGTATAACGTCAGCCATTGAAAAGCAAACATGTAAACATAGAACAGCAACATAATGATAATGGTAATCAAGTCGCAGACAGTCATAGCCACATTTTTGCCACCACTACAACCCGCATTGAAGAGCCACCAATACAAGGAAATCAAACAAAAGAGTGGCCATGTGGGAGTGAACTCAGCATTGATTTGTCTTACCAATATCGAAGACAAGCACGTCGGTTTCAGCGATGCTTGGGCCCATCGTGTGGCTCCGGTGGAAAGAGAGGCCGGAAATTATCAGATGGCGGTCAAGAGCCTTCAAAGATAATCGAGCAAAGCCGGACGAATCCAAACAAGGCGGGAAGGTGAGGGAACGAGAAGGAAAGAAAATCCTGATCTCTGGTTCGATCGCAAACCCCTGCTGCGTTTGCACGATCGGTTCTTGTTCGATGGATGATGGCCGTCGAACGGTGCAGCGGGTGGCCTATGTGTTCCTGGATCCGGGCTGGGCCGCTTCGAGTCTAGCGAGAAAGGTACGAAATACGTCGCGACGGAAAAATATGTACGATGGAGCTTAGCCGGGCTCGGTTCAGGGAGGAGGCTGGACGAGTATGGGGTGGTGTGTCGGGTGTGTGTGAGAAAGAGATGGATGGATGGATTGGGCGACATGACCAGAAACGGTAACGAGAAAGGAAAGGCGGTCAACGAAAAACACGGCCGACAGCTCACCTCGGGCAGCTTCAGCTTCACAGCTGCGATGGATCCTACCTACCTAACCTGGAGTAGAGGAAGCCCACTCGCAATCAAATCAGGGTTCATGTGCCTGCGGGCGGTGAGTGGGCTTCATACCTACCTGGAAAGACCCGGAAAGGGGAAACGCTTCTCTCCCAAACCCAGGACGACCTTGCAATTTCACATATGCATGATGGGAATCGAGTACCGACAGGTTGCTAATCATAGCATCGTAGGGCAGCAGGTACATCAGTGGGACCCCAAGGGGATCCTCTCGCCAGGTGGAGCCTTCAGCCCGAGCCTGTTTGGTGGATGTTGGATGGCATGCTGTGGTGGCAGTCCCTGAGAGGTCCCTGAGAGGTCCCTGGAGGGGCGCTGAGGGTGTGCTGGAGCAGGGAGCCTATGCGCTGTGGACTCCCTGGAGATTGGAGCTGGAGCCTTTGAGCCTCTCATTCCCCTGCAACCGTACGGTGCAGGTCCCCTGTAATGAGACCCCGTCTTCCAGGAACTGCGCCGTAGCAAATGGAAGGCAATGGACGCTGCGCTGCACTGTGCCTCCACTGCAATAGAGGGTCCCGTCCGTCTGTAACAGCCAGGCTGGCCAGTTCATGCAGGCAGCCCCGATGGAATGCGAAAGCGGGCAGCGGGAGAGAGAAGGTAATAGAACTGGTGCGCTGTCTGCTAAGATTGACTCCATCCGAGATCCGGGAGGACCCAGTGGAGATGTTTACATGATGCACTTCCCATTCACGAAGAATCAGGCGCCGAAAAGTATCCACCTGTCTTCTTCCTACTCCCTCGTGGTGAGGCGCCGAAAATGGACAAGTGGATGTAGGTACCTGGCTACAAGCCGCCACCAGCGGCTGACAGGCAGTGCACGCAACGCAAGCAACGGGCTGTGCAGGACGGGCGAGGCGTCCATGTCTCTCTCTCTCTTACTCTCGCTCGCTCGCTCACAGGGTACCTGACGTACATTACAGTAGCACCGCTGTGCATGCATTGCATAGTCTCCCAGATGCACAGTCTCCACTCAGCTGTATGTAGCTGTATGTAGCTGTATGTAGGGTGTCATGCCGCCCCAAGTGGCCTGTTCGATGTCGATAGAACGTGACGTATCAATTCTGTGCTGCAAAATCTCATGACTCTCTTCCCGTCGACCATTTCTCAAGATTCCTTCCGGTCAGGAGGTGGTGATTGTTTACCCCTCATCCGGCGGCTTCGGATTGATTCTAATTGAATTACATTGCATTGAATTAATATGGGTATATTGGATTGGTCAACCTACCAGCCGCACCGGGAACGGCGGGGACGAGACAGGACCGGGCGCGCCCAGGCACGAGGACAGAACATGCAATCCAACACGAGACATGACGGCATCTTCCCCAACACAATTCGCAACATACTGCCAAGTAGCCGCTACGTACCGGGCGTGCACAGCTCCTTCATACCTACCTGTTCTGTATTCGTATTTTGCGTGCCTCCCGTACCTGAATTCGTCACTCCACTGCCGCGATATCCATCTGTTTCTGGACGTGCGACAGGAATGTACCGGTTCAGCAATTCGATTCACCCCCAAAAGCAAGCTCCTACCCTACGTACCGTCCTTAGCTGGTCTGAACTCAATCGTGACGTTGGAACGGGCTCGTCTTGCGTCAGTGCACCGCGTCCCCCGTCGTACGTACAGACTACTCCGTACTCGGTGCAGCATTCGTAACGGTTTCGTTTGCCAGTGGAGCACGTACCGGAAATGCCACCCAGCAGGCGCGCGCGTTCTGCGACGAACGAGCCGGGCTATCGGACAGTCGACGTTGCACGTTCGGTACGGTGCTTGCCAGAGCCACAGTCACGGCCATGTCATTTGTCGTTTCTAGCAGGGAGACATTTCATGGCATGGATCTGCCCCGTGCACCGATGTTTACATTGAACCCCAGTTTACTTGATTACCCGTCCAGTCACGACTGGTCGCCGATACGTGACGACGACTCTCGGGCCACCCTACTCGGCACTGGCGCTGGACAGCCTTCGCTCTCTTCATGTAAACAGCGTGATGACTGGCAGCGGGCGTCCTAGACAACTCGGGGACTGGACTGGCATGCAGGAGCCAGGAGTGCATACAGAGTTGTATGGCCCCCAGGCCTGGGAGACACCCAAGACACCCTAAGCACCCAAGCCGAAGCCTACAGAGCACCCAAGATCCTACGCCTCGCCCGAATGGGGCCGCGGTGTCGCTCCGCCCCGCACTCGAGGACGCTAGAGACAAGGGGCGCCGTCGAGGCCGCGAGGGAAAAAGCTGGGGCCGCGCAAGGCCGGCGCTATCGAAGGCAGTCGTGGGTCGAAGGGTCCTCGAGGATCCTCTCTGGAGACTCGACGAACCGAGAATCTGAACCGGGCGTTCTGGGGGGCTGGCTGGTGCAATCGCACAGTGGCAGACAGAGCTGGAACGGCCCCAGAGGCTTTCCACCTCGCCTCCCACCTTCCCACCGAGGCCCAGTTCTCGGTGGCTGCAGTCCCGGGGTGCCACCGTGAGCTTGATTGCCTCCAAAACCTTTTTTGATGTGATGGCCGCCTTGGGCTGGAGTTTGTTCGCGATAGTAACGCACTCTGATAGTGTAGCGCAAGCCCGGAGAGGATGGACGAGCCCAGAACGGATCCCAACAGGACAGATTGAGCTTTCGGGAGGTTGTTCCCCCATTTTCGTTGGGACGCTGTTCGTCCGGTCTTCTAGAGCCCGGTCGCTTGGTCATTCACACGCTTCAGTCACGCACTCACCCAGTCTCGCAGCAGCACTGTGGTCTGGCTGGTCCTTGCGGTCTCGCCCATGAGCCATCGAGCGCCCTGGAGCGCCCACAAGCCCATTGGTGCCACGCGCCCAAGCATCCTCTGTGCTGCTCGCCGTCGGCCTAGGCCACTCACCTTGCTCGCCCGCACACCCTCCCGTGGATGTTCACCCAGGTCGTGATGGGATCTGCACTCGAGGGTACGTAGCGGTCAGGTCTCCCAACCACATAATCGGGCACCTATAGCTACCTCACGCATGCGTACCGGGCGGTGTGTATACTATCAGAACCCCCGCCCCAACCGGCCGCCAGGCCGTCCCGTCTCTCGGTCCCCTCAAGGCCAGGCGAGCCATACTATTTCGAGCGTAGTTGAGCCGTGCAGAGCGCTTGGGCCGCACCGTCTGGTCACGCTGGCCAACTTGTCATTTCCCCCGACCACCGAAATGAAGCATCCTGTTTCGTCAGCACGGGTTTCGGCGCTTGACACTGCACTGCGTTGGAAGGTACTCGAACCCACGCCCAGCTTCTGCCCAAAGGCCACGTACCTAGGGATCCGCTGCCAGGTCTCTCCCAGAAACATTGGCAGACCCACCAGCAGTGCGCGAGGTAGATTGTTCGCACTCAGTTGATGGCCCTGCGTTCGCCTGGACGGGGTCTCAACTGCACAGTGCTGTGGACTGTCTTGCTCATCCTGTTTGGGCAAGACGTCACGTCACGTCACCCAACCCAGTGCCCCTTCCTCGCCGTGCTCACCACTCACCATCCACCGCCCGCTGAGACGCCCTGCGAGGGACCAGAGTCTGAGACGCCTGAGACGCCGTGTTTATCTTGGCAGTCGCGCTGCCTGAGGCTTAGCCACTGAGCAGCAAGGCCACTCACACCCCGGCCGCGATTCTTCATGCCCATCCATCTGTCGTCCATCCTGCCTCTGATCCCTTCCAAACCACGCCCCATCGTGGCATCGTCCCACCGTAGCGCCATCCAGTCCATCCTGTCGCTGCCTCTGTCTCGCTCGTTGTTTGCCGCCCCAAGCCTCCTCTGAGCATGAGACCGGTGGTCTCTCGTTGGCTATCCCGATTGATTGACGATGTTATTATGATCCATTATGGAGCACGATACTCCGTACAGTACCGTGAGAGGTGACTCTGCTCCGTCCCTGTCCTGTCTCGATGAATGTACAGTGTTGCCATTGCCAGGGAACACGAGACGTAGACATCGTGTTGCGCCGTAGACCCTGTACTGGGGATACTTCCTGTCAGGTACAAACTCAGGTACTGTACCTGAAGTACACGATGGGCCCTTCGTGCCTGCCTCCCGTCGTCTCTGTCGTCGGTCGCTGCGTGTCCCCGGTCGTCCCCCGGCACCCCGGCCCCCC
>JAANBB010000523.1:0-24922 GCA_014621425.1 Cylindrodendrum hubeiense | reverse complement strand
AGCAGACTCGCCTCCCGCTGCTCGACCTCAAGCGTCTCATCGCTGCCGTCCAGAACTCCCTCTCTGACGAACCTCGCCGCGCCGCAGCAGCCGCTCCTCCTCCTCGAGGATACCAACGTTAAAACGGACACTACACCACCTTCCGCTTCTGCTGACGCCGACGCCGATGAACCTCCACTTCCGGCACCGGACTCCGTCTCGGCCCCGGAGCCTCCCCAGCTCCGCTTCATCAGCACCCTCGACGATGGCCTCGACGCAGCCCTAGGCGGCGGCATTCCCGTCGGCACCATCTCCGAATTCGCTGGCGAGAGCGGCGCCGGCAAGACCCAGGCCCTCCTTTCCCTCTGCCTCGCCGTCCAACTCCCTCCTCCCCACGGACTCGGCCGCCATGCCCTCTACATCTCCACCGAGGCCGCCCTCGCCACCCGCCGCCTTGCCCAGATCCTCGATGCCAACCCGATCCTCCAGGCCACGGAACCAGAGAGCCGACCGTCGCTCGATCGCATCCACAGCGCCGTCACACCGGACCTCGAAACCCAAGACCACATCCTCGAATTCCAGGTCCCTGTGCTACTATCGCGCCACGACATCGGTCTGATCATTCTCGACTCTGTCGCCGCAAACTACCGCGCCGAGTTTGAGCGCCAGGGCTCCCACGGCTCTAACATGGCCGCCCGTACCGCCGAGCTCGTCCGTCTAGGTGCCCTACTCCGCGACCTGGCTCGTCGCCACAACCTCGCCGTCGTCGTTGCCAACCAGGTCGCCGACCGATTCGCCTCCTCAGCCCCCATCTCGCGGAACCCACCTCCTAGAAGCAGCGGTGCTGCCCAAGAGAGTCCCCTCGCATCCAGGAGCATGCCTCCCCCATCCACCAACTTCTCCAGTACACCCTCGTCCTCCATCCCCTTTTCCCTCCAGGACCCTGATGGACCTCCTCCTCCACCGGCCCTGCTGCTCGACCATCAGCAGCGCTGGTTCACCGGATGGGGTGACGAGCCCCGCGCTTCATATGCTTTAAAGACACCCAGTCTAGGCCTCGTCTGGACAACTCAGATTGCCTGCCGAGTCGCCCTCTTCAAACGCCCCGTATATGGTCGCACTCGACTCGCCGGGCCGATAGATGCAGACGACGATGCCGACTTGGCAACGCCCACGCTTAAAGCTTGGCGAAGGTGGATGAAGGTAGTATTCGCGCCACACACGGCTGCCTCTAAGCAAGGCTTGGAAGACGCTGTTGAATTCGAGGTCACCATGGGGGGCTTGAAAACAGTAGTAAAAGATCGGCGGAAGACACGGAAAAGGTAACATGGATTGGGACAGGGAGCTACAGTTTTAGATATCACCATCCCCATGTGCTAGAATTCAATGGGGGTGGGGTCGCCAGGGTCACGAGAAGCATTGGACGAATACCATATAGATGACGCTTAATCAATTACATTTCATGGACAAAGAACCCAGCTTTAAACTGCGAAGCTACCTTTATACTAAACGCCCCATCATTGTCCATTTGACATATACATTGGGTCCAGGCATCATTCTACTACCTCGGATGCGGGAACTCATCCTCCATCTGTAACCGTACACCAACGTTCATGCTGATGAGCTCCTGTACGAGCAGCTTCGCCGCATACGGCATCGTCATCTTCGTCACCTCTCTAGTACTCTTGCACGTGTGGCAGTAGCCCTTGTATCCGAACAAACCACACTGCTGACAAATGTCAATCTCAGTTCCGTCAGAGCTAATCATCAGACGCTCCAAGAGAAGCTGTGAGGCGCCATAGGCAATCAGACAATCACGTTCCATTTCACCCAGTCTAAGACCACCATCTCGAGAACGACCCTCGGTGGGCTGTCGGGTCAAGATAGCTCGGGGTCCGCGAGATCGAGAGTGCATCTTGTCTTGCACCATGTGCTTCAGACGCTGGTAATAGATGGGCCCGTTGAAGATGTATGCCTCGAGCGGCTCGCCAGTGAGACCCGATGTGAAGTAGTCTTTACCCTCCCACGAGAATCCGTAATCAAGCAGCACTTGGCTCATCTCTTCTACTGGGTGAGATCGGAAAGCGTCACCAAATCCGTAGTCGGGACGACCATCAATAATCGACGCTTTACCCGTCAGACACTCGAGCAACTTTCCGACAGTCATTCGAGAGGGGAAACCGTGAGGGTTCATGATAATATCAGGGTTCAGGCCAGTGTCAGAAAAGGGCAAGTCTTCCTGGTCAACAATGATACCCACCACTCCCTTTTGACCGTGACGAGATGAAAACTTGTCTCCCAGCTCAGGGCGACGAGTTTGTCTAGTCTGGACCTTGATGACGGTGGTATCTTTCTCGGTTTGCGAAATCATGACCTTGTCGATGTATGCCGGGTCTGGGATTCGGTATGAAACAGCCGAGTCACGGTACTCGCTAGGCCCGCGATCCATTCCGATTCCAGTAGTCGTTTGGTCCAGGGGGGTTTCTTTCTTTACCATAGCTTCGCCATAGTTGATTTTGTATCCCACGATTGCCAAACCGTCATCGTCGAGGGCCTCATGCTTGGCAATGCGGCGTTTGACTTTTCCTTCTCCCTCGTTGAGTGGATCACCAATTCGCTCTCTCCGCCCATTCGGGTATTTCTGTAGCTCTGTCGTGTACTTTCTGAAGACTTGGCATCGTCCAAACCCTCTGTCAACCGAGGCTTTGTTGAGAACCAACGCATCCTCAATATCGTATCCAGAGTATGACATGACAACAACGGTGGCATTCTGACCGGCGGGAAGCTTGTCATATCCGATGAGCTGAATAGTCTTGGAGATGACCATTGGTCGTTGAGGGTATACGAGTGTATACAGTAGGGTGTCGATTCGGTTGAACTGGTTGTATGCGATTGCTCCAATGGCTTGTTTACCCATGGCACATTGGTAGGTGTTTCGGGGGGATTGGTTATGGTGAGGGAATGGAATCAGTCCAGCGACTGCACCCAAAATTGTAAACGGTTCGATTTCCAGGTGAGTGGTGCTCTTTGTTATTTGGTCTTCATAGATAGTGACCAGAGCATCGTTCTCTTCGTTCACATCAAGATACTCGACGATACCGTGGTTGAGAAAATCATCGAAGGTGGCTTTTCCAAGTTGAAGCAGGCGGAGGTGCTCTGGCTTCAACTTCTGTTGACCGTTCTTGACAATGATATATGGTCGGCAGATTCGTCCTTCGTCGGTGGCAATATGAACGGCACTGAAGTGAGTGTTGATATTGATGCCAACGAAAGGAGAGATCCAACCCCTTCGGCGCATCGTTCTGAACTTGTGCGCGAATCGCTTCGGATAACGCGTGAGTGCAAATGGCGTACCGTTAACATGGATGATGTAACTTCCTTCCCGGTGCATCTCAGCTCCTGAAAAGTTGCGAATAGGCTCAACGCCTGCATCGAGCGTAAATATCCATCGCTTGACTGGTTCTTCGTCAACGTTGGTAGTAATGTGTGTCATCAAAGCCAAGTTCTTGACCAGACCACAGGCTTCTCCTTCGGGGGTATCGGAAGTACAAAGCATTCCCCACTGCGATGGCTGAAGAGCTCGAGGGCCAGACACCTTGCGAGTCTTTTCAAACTGACTACTAATTCGAGTCATCATACCAATCGCAGCAATGTAACTAAGTCGGCTCAGTACGTGCGTAACACCGGCGCGGTTCATGTTGAATCGCTTCACACTCCAGTTGCCAGTCTGGATGGCTCGATTGATTCCAATTCCGATGTTGTTTGCATGGTTGCTTATCATATGAACAGCATCGAGGGGAACCGCACGATTGTTTTTCTTGAGGAACTTGTCAATCGACATCTTGACCTCGACCATGAAACGCTTGAACAAATCTTCGAAGAGCAGGGATAGAAGCTGGCCAGCAAGTTCCAATCGCTTATTTCCCACGAAATCTCGATCATCTACCAGCTTATGGTTGTGGGAAGCCATCAGGACCTTTCGAGTCATCATAGCGACGTAGATAGCCTTGGGATAAAAGTCAAGACCCTCGATAGGAACGTGGGCAATGACGAGGTTTGCCAAAGCGTCCAAGCCTTCTTCAACATGGTTGCGTCGTACTTGGGGGCCGAATTGTCCCTTGCGGGAGCCCATCTTGACACGGGCACCGATGTACTCGAGTGCTTGGTGCTGTGTGTGGATGCCGACCTTTGTTGCTTCGTCAAAGTTGATAAGAAACTCGTCTTGGTATCTTCCGTCGGATCCGGCAACGAGTTGCATGATCTCGTAATCCGAAAGTCCACCCAGGGCCTTGAGGATAATGACGATCGGGATGCCCTCCACCAGAACGTTGTGAGTGAGGAGAATTCTGTCTTTCTTCAACGTGACATAGGTCTTCGACTTTCGCTCATGGGTCGAACTGGTAACGGAAGCTGAGATAATGTTGTTCTTCTCGTCGGCCTCGACAATGACACGGTTCTTGCTGAGTTGTTCCTGGATCAAAATGACCTTCTCTGTGCCGTTGATGATGAAATAACCACCCGGGTCCAGAGGGCACTCATTCATCTGCTCCATCTTGGTGTTTGTAGCGCCGCTCAGTCGGCACTTGGAGCTGCGCAACATGACAGGCATCCGGCCCAAAGGCACTCCCTTCCTCACAATCCTTTGTTTGTCTCGGATGTACGCAATGTCGACTAGGATAGGCGCCGCGTATGTCATATCTCGGAGACGGCACTCCATGGGAGTGACTTCGGTGTGCGACTTGGCATCTTTCCAGTCTTGACGTCGAGGACGATCGACTCGAATATCGGTGAACCTAGGCACGTATGAGCAATTTTTTTCTGGGCTCTACATCCAAGCGCACCTACTCAAGCCAGAAGTTACTGTCCACATCGCTTCGGATCGTTCGGTTGGCGCGCACGATGTCCTTGATTTCTTGTTCGACGAAGAAGTTGTATGAGTCAATGTGCCTTGATTTGCGTCAGCCAGAGTTTTCATGGGGGTTCGGTGCGTTCGCGAGGACTAGGTATACATACTGCTTCACGAGGCCTGGATCCGTTAGCGTGTGAGCTGGTAGCGACAGGGCATGGCATTCTTACCTTTAACCTTGAGGAAGGCTGGGAGGAGTTGGAATTTGTCCTCCTTGGTGGAGATGGGATCTGTGAGCTTCTTGCCATTGTAAAAGGGCTCCAGAAGGGCCTCGAAGCCATCGTCTACCAAAGGCATATTGAATGTCACCGGGAAAGAGACATCTAAGGCGGAAGTGTCGGATTGTCGTTGACCAATGCTACTTTTTTTGCTAGCAGCTGGCGATAGCTTCGCAAAAAGTTCTGCCCCGCGGTAGTAGGTGGACCCGGCTTCTTGGTTGCGCCGCGGTGGGGGACGAGCGCCCTTAGATAAGATAAGAGGTCACGTGTCACGTGGATTAGCACTCCATGGTCTAGGGTAAGGAGGCGATCGTGAGGAGCATGACCTACATCCTATGCTTCGTCTTGCTTATTACGTGAGCCTCTGTTATTACATTTTATCTACATTTCCATTAATTTCGCTTTCTTATTTCTAATACGCTTCCTGTTAACAGCCGGTATTAACAAGCTCTGCCTCATGTGTAATGAAATATGAAAGAGGTTGGTTAGGAGGAGGAATGTGAATCTTCCGCGCAACACTCGACCCTCAAGCTTAAACCATCACGTACTCACGCAAATTCTAGACCGGGGGCGAAATCAATAGCGTCCCCATCAAGGGCGTAAAGAGAAGATAGAGTGTGACCGAACCCAGAGCCAATCGGCGTCTGCTATACGGGAGGTTAATTGTACAAAGGTCTCGACCGAACAACGTTTGACGGTATTATGACTTTTCCGCCCTGGGTGGTGTAGGACCAGTCATGTACTCCAGCTGCAGGTTGAGTTGGCAGATGCCACAGCATTGTGTAGGGTGGCGACTTAGAGTCACCCGTGTAACCCCTCACGTCTGTATTTTCCGAAGATCGGGATTTTATTGGATTGGATCGATGGCAACTCTAAGGGGTCGCAGGCATGTCACATTGCGGCTCGTATTTGGCTGTTGTCGAGTCTAACATGTCAACATGTATACAGGAGTTGATGACGGATTACGAATACAGTGGTTCAATGTTGGCAAAGTGTGAACAACTACGCATCCCTCCCTTCAGCGGCTTGTACGCAATGACAGTTTGACAGTTTTCGAATGCGCGGGGTAAGATTGGCTCCGGCATCGCTGACGGAGATGACCAGGTTAGCTACGTTTGACGGGGCCTCGTTCGCTTTGGCCCATGGGGAGCTGAACAAGGGTGTTATTAGTTGCGTCCCTGCGCAGAAACCCAGCCCCCGCATGTGCGGCACCCGCACAGCCGTCGCACAATGTCGGCAGTGGCATCTTATCGCGGTGAATCACTTGTCTCTGAGATTAATTAGGAGGACCTCATTCTCGAGAGATTGGCCTCGTGGCAGCAACGGTCAACCGACGGCCAACCTACATAGTACACGGCGGGACCACCTTGTGGCCCGTGGCCCGTCGTTGCCGGGGGTAGTGAGGCCTGTGGCAGACTCACGTCACGGTGTTGCATCTTTGGCGTCTGTCCTGCAGTGCCGCAACGAACCAACCTTTAGCTTGGGACGGCGAGCTGCCTCTTTAGTGTGGCTGGATCGGACCCTGACTCCTGAGTTAGGGTGGGACGGCAAGGCGGGCGAGCCAGGCGAACCAGGCGAACCAGGCGGGCCACTGGTAGCGGCGTCGTGTAAAAGTCGGTGAAGGGGTTGAGACCCTCGAAGGGAGGGGGAATGTGTGCGGGCACCAGCCAGAGAAAGGATAGAGAGGGCGAGTGGAGGAATTCAAAAGGCCTCGCACGGCGGTTGGCAGCGCGAGCTCCATGCTTCCATTGCCCAGCCACTGGCAGAGTCGTCGTCAGTGAGGCTTTTTGGGTAGGACTGTTTCAGGAGGAGCAAACTCGACGTGCTACGTAGTATGTAATAATTACCTCCTCAGTTGAGATCGCCCCCACTAGGAATCGATGCGAGGCTCTGTTGCAGGGCACAGGCATAGGCTTGGGGAGGGGGCTGCAATGTGATGTAGGAAGGTTATGATGTGCGTATTCGTCCATCCCAAAAGGATTCCTGGTGGCAGCAAACCCACCAGCCTTCCAACCTCCTGGGCGATGGATGCATCCAGCCCGGTGCGGCGGCATGCACGACGGAACGGGTGGATCGAGACCCCGACCATGCCGAGCCCAGAAGCCCCAAACTGTCTTGACTGGGCGAAACCATGACAAAGCCATGGTCAAACATACCCAGCTGTCGAATCTGTGTCTGCAGTGCACAGGGTGGCAAGCCAAAGAAGCGCTAACCCAGGGAACCAGACCGGGATGGCCCACCAGCTCCCTAGCAAGAGTTGCTGGCTGCGCTAAGCATCATCGCTCGATTAGGGTCGGATCCAGAGGCAAGCCACCACGGGTTTCCTGCCTGCCACGGCCGACCCAACAAGTCTGTGATGAGGCGGGTGACTTTCGGCCATCATGGAACGTCGCGTGGAGGTAGGCCCGACGCTCGGGAGCGGTGAACGAGACAAGGCATGGATCGCCAGCTGTCAACGAGTTGTGCTGACCAATCGAGAGACAGAGATGGAAGCCCTGTGGTGTTACTCCAACATCAGGGCAAGACACTTTTGGTGGTGATGATGTCAACTGCACAGTGGGGAAGGGGGCGGGTTAATCTGCCACCCGGCCGAGGTAGAACAAGCTAGCAGAGAAAAGAAGGATTCCAACAAAGCATGTAACTACGACGTAGTTTTGCCCACACGTGAGGGCGGCCAACTGGGTGTTCCTGGTCATTGAGATATGGGTAATAATCTGGGGACTGGTCACGGTGACTTTAGCCCTGCAGTTGGGGTTGGTATTTGGGTGACGTGCAGGCGGAAAGAGGAGCAGCAGACACACCGCCAATCAACGTCCAAAGACGACAGAGGAGGCGCTCGGGGCAAGTTGTCTATGATCTTGCCAGGGGACTGAGTGGCCGGCCTTGGATGGTTGACGTGCTGCGATCGAGCGCGCGGCTGGTCCTCTCCATGGGTTTGGTGCGTCCTGGCAAGGCCAATGTGGCACAGTATCCGTAATCAACTCCCCTCTACGGAGTACAGAGCACCGGCAGGACGTCGAGATCTGGGTACCCGCTTCCAGCGCAGGACAGCACAAGGGTCTCGGTCTCGGAGGAACCATTGCGTGTCAAGCGCCTTCGAGATTTCCTAGAAGTCGGTTGCCGATGGAGTCCCTGCACGTCTCGGCGCCTCCTCTATCTGGTCGCCTCCTCTGGTACCAAAGCAGCTCGTCCCGCCGAGAAAAATTGGGTGCTAGGGGCGAGGTGGGCTTTAGCCAGAAGCCGGGTGGCTTGCACGGAGTACGGAGCAGAGATGGAAGAGATCTCACGCACTGACACAGAGACACGAGACAGAGTGACAGCAACCAAAGGGCAGAGAAGCCAACACGACGATGACAGCCACATCGCCCAATAGGGAGAGCAAGACCATTCGGCAGTTCCCACCCATGTGGATGTGCCTGGACATTTCCCTGCCCTCGCCTTCGGTATATCGAGGCCACCACGTCAACTGGCTGGCCCTTGGCAGCGAGAAAAGCCACCTGCGACGCTTTCCCACGTCCCACAAGTCGCAGCGCACTACTGTAGCTTTGCCGGGGACCCGGCAGGCCCCAAATGCCCCCAATTCCCCATCGGGTAATCCCTGGAACCGCCCGATTGCGTCGGCCTGCCGCCCACGTCCGTCATGCCTCCGCAAGGTGTATCACAAGCCGAGATGTTAGACCAGCAAGGGAGGGTCAACACCCAGCTGCGCGGTGTAGGTGACCACCACGGGCATCGTAGTTGGTGGGCAAGTAAGGCTGCCCGTATGTCTCTCTCTAGGTCGGTGTCACACCCCGTATTTCGTCCCTGCGTTGAGGACGGGCCGCCTGGCGGATGGTGAATGTCTCAACAAGCTGGGCCCCTCTCTGCTCCGTACCACGTTCTGAGCCCACAGCCACGAGAAAACCGGGCTTTAAGGAGCCGAGGCTTCGGACCTATTAAATCAGTCGGCGCCTTTGCCCTGGCCAGCCTGGCCACACAGCTGGCCAAAGGATCAGCAGTGCAGCTGGGGAAGGGGAGAAGGGATAACAGAGCAAATATACATAGCACTGTTACACCTCGAGGGAGGCAATTTGACTTTGACGGTTTATGGGAGAGTGTAATACGTGACAATCCCGCAACCCCATCCGTGACCCTGGGGGCTTCGCATTTCCCATTTTGCTCTCCTGGCCCGCTCAAGAAGGGTTCCACTGTGACCGGCTGGCCCTATTTCGTGGCTTGGCTTAGGCGCCGATGGGCAATATGGGTCTCCTGGCTCACATTGTCTCTGTCTGAGTCGCTGGCACCCAACGTGCGAGTAAGTGAGTCTCCATACAGCCCCAGGCGCCTTCACTGTCGCTGCATGCTGTTGTTTGCTACTGCGTACTGCTGGGTGTGGTGATTACGGGGGTTTCTGGGCTTGCGGTGCCCACTAATTCGCCGGGACTGGTGAAGTGGGTGAAGTGAAGCTCCCCATGCTGAGCGTCTTCCCTAATAAACCTTGCCCTGACTGTCCAGTCCTGGCTTGCCCTGGCCCGGGCCCCATTTTGTCCGATTGCTGTCCTATCCCATTCTGAGTCTACTCCAGTCCTTTCCTGTTCCTGGTCGATCCTGTTGGTGCCTTGTCCTGGCCTGCGACCAGACCCTGCGTCCTTGTCCCAGGCTGCCCACTGCCCGTGTCCACAACGCGCGAAACCTCCCCACGCCCACGCCAAAACGTCCGCGTTTCCATCTTTTCTTCTGCCTTGATCCATTTATTGGAGTCTTGCCAAACCTTTTTTTCTTCTCGTCCTCGTTGTCGTCGCGTCGTTCAAATTTCCTCCCACCCAGCCTGTCGCTCCTGGCTCTCCAGGGCGCGCTGTCTGAGAGAGAGCGAGATAGATCGTGAGCAAGAAGCCGAGATAACGAAAGCAGAGCGGCTCTGCGTGTGCCCGGTGTCTGTACGAGTTGTGTCTGTCGCCCAACGCCCGCCCACTCAGCGCGTGCGATTATCTCAGGTACGTCCAGTCTCGCCAGCCCAGTACAGCACCACCGGAACTGCTGGTCCCGACCCCCTTTTCTGTCATCCCCGAGGGATGAAAGACCGGCCTAGGTGCTGTCACCCGATGAAGGGGACCATGGCATAGGTTATTCGCGCTCTCTCCAAGTCTCCCATCTCTCTTGCTGGCATCAGGGTGGCGGCAGTTGAGGTGTCCGTCACTGTCGTGGTTGTGCACACATGGTGGACACGGACACCCACGCATATCCCTCCACTGCTACCGCCGACACGCACCCACAGGCCAGGCCCAGGCCTAGCCCCAGCAGTCAAGACGACGTAACCGGTATTTCCTACGCCGCCTGCTGCGTTGGCAAGCCCTGGTTGCTTTCAGAGAGAAGGTCGGAAAAAGAAAAAGAAAAAGAGAGAGAGAGACAGAGAGAGAGAGAGATAGAACGGGAAGCCAGCAACGACAAGAGAGAGCGCAAATGACCGCCATCATGACCCCTTCGACCTGCTTCTTTCATCCCTTCCTCGGCCCTCCTTCCCTTTTGCCCCCTCCTCCACGGCTCCTGCCTTACCTGAGGTGAGGGACCTGCCTGCCCTGCCCAAAACAAGCCTAAAGTCCTGGGCCCTCCTCTCCTGTCCTCCTTCCACCCCCCAAGTGGCCCGTGTGGCCCAAGCCCCATCGCACATAGCCCATAGCCCATTGCCCATCGCCCATCGTCCACCCCTAGCCCATGGACCATACCCACACTGACCGCGCCCACCCCGCCTCTCAACAACGTCCCATCCATCGTCTCTTGCTTGTTCCTATTCCTGCTCTTCTTTCTACCGTCGAGCGCTTCGCTTGCTGATGCTTCTGTTTCTTCCATGGCTGCAGTAATATAGACCGAGCCCGCTTTGCCAATTCGGCGTGTACCACCTTGTTCTTTTAGCCCGCCATGGACGACCTACGCTTCCGCTCCCAGACGTCCCCCAGGAACGAGTCGCCAATGAACTCGCTTGTCTCACCTCCTCGCAATGGCTCCAGACTGCCTGGGCCCGGACCCCAGGTCGCCCACGATCCTCGCAACAACCTGCCTCGACGCTTCACCACCGACTCGGGCCGTATCCCGACCCTGAACTCCATGGCTGCCATAGCATCCCCCCCCTCGAGGGCCCGAACCGCCCCAGGACTACAACGTGAGTCGCCGTCTGGCATCCGGCCTGCCCCTCTGTTGCCGGCTCCCATCGATGACGCCCTTGCGATGGGGCCGCCTTCAACGCTCAGCTGGCTGACATGTCCTGGAATAGACTATGCACAAGGTCCAATTGGTATGTCGACCACGAACCCGCCACCCTGCCGACCTCTACGGCGATGGCCACCATTTCGATGCCCTGGGCGCTTCCCTTCGCGAACGAGATGACCCGAGGGACCCTGGACATCGTCATCCCCCCGGGCAGGGAAATTTTGGACTGACTCCGGATCAGATAGAGAAGAAGAAGATCGAGTACGAACGAATTCGCGAACAGAGACGACGCTTCGAGATGGAGATGCAGAAGCTGGATCAGCAGCAACGCCGTGAGGCGCTGGAGCTGGCCCAGATGGAGGAGGAGGTGGGTAGACTGGGCGGTCACCAGTCCGAGCCCACCACGCCCCCCGAGTATCGCGACAACAACTCCGGCTTTCCCTCCATGTTCTCCCGCCCGAACCGTTATTCGACTTCGAGCTTGACCTCCCCTCCAGGTCTGTTTAACCGCCCCGCTCGATCCGGGTCGCAACTTCAATCTCCCCAGTCTGGAATCATGCAGACTCGCTTCGGTTTCGAAGATCAGCAGATGCCCTCTCGCTCTGTTCCGACCACGCGCAGGAATAGTGATGATGAGAAAGAGGAGGCCGTCCGTCAGGACCCCACCAGCCATCGCGCAACCAATGCGTAAGTCCCCGCTTTTCCTCCATGTCTTGCAGTACCTTATCACTCTGCTTGTGATGAGCTCGCCCATAAGTTTGAGGTTGGTGGTGACTGTGAACTCGTCGTGGGTTGGAGCTGTGAGTTGGTCTCGTTGCCCACTCACTGCGATTCACATCACCTGCTAGCCTCGGGTCCCCGACTCCTTGATTATTGCGCGAGCATTGTTCAGACTTGAATGGTTACCTGGCTCTCAAGGTGCGAGTCCAATTTGTGGATTCGTGCCTTTGATTGTCTTGTTCTATCAAAAGGCCTGCACTGCTCCGTAGTAAGCGACCACACACACACACAACGACGAAGTTCAGTGAATCACTCCTGCAGACGGCATAAAGAAGGACTCCAGAGCTGTGGAGGCCGCTGCACCAGCTTCGCCGTGATTCCTACCCTTATTCATCCCCGAAGCTGGCTCTGCTTGATTCCTCATCCTTGCACTTCCCCTAATTTCACTCGATCTCTTAACTCGTATCTTGGTTTATACCCAAACTGCATCATCACTTGAACTGGATTAAATTTCTGTTTTCTTGGGACTACATCCGGGTTCAATTGCATGAGCAGTTTCGACGATATCCCACATTTCATCTTTGCCATATAGTGCACAACCCTACTCTTCTTCTCCAAACCACGTATTTTCAAAGGCTAACAATGACATCCAACGACAGCCTCAACCGATACTCGATGCCTGTTACTCGCTCGAGAAATGGCCTGTACGACGTTGGTCTCGACCAGACCAACACAACTCGGTTCCTATTTGGCGACGAAGAGCCAAGTGCGTTGGGTCACAGTGCCCCAGACGAGAACTTCCCAACCCTTGTTCGTCGGGACGACCAGATTGTAAGTTGTCTCCCCACGTTCGAGATATTCCGAATCCCTTGCGACGCATTGTCCTGGTTGTGTTTGCCATTGTTCTTTGCCTCTCCGAGATGCGGCGAGTGCTCCACATTTTTCTGTGGTGCACCTTCACTTCGCTCTCAGTTGAAGTAGAACACCCGTCGTGAAATCCAACCTCCTCACCTCCCCCCTCCGTCTGCAAACCCTTCACCTCTCTTCATTGTTTGGATGCGCCAATCGCACATCCATTTTTGAACCTAGGTTGTTTGCAACGGGGGTTAAATCCACCAGGTTCCCTTTTTGAATTCTCATTTCTGATCTGTTGCTTTCTTTTCTGACATACCGCGTCTCTCAGTTATCTGCATCTTCGGCTGCTCTAGATCTTGCCTTGGCCCCGTCGCCCAACCCAGAGGCTTCATCTTCTAGAGGTTGGAGTCGTGTTGTTAACCGTCATCGACCCCAGCAGAGCCTGTCCTCGATCAACGGGAACACCAGCCAAATTGGTGACATTGGTGGCCTAGGCAGCCGACCAAGCTCCGTGCGCCACTCCCTCGACCTCAAGTACATATCCGAAAACGCCAACGAGAACGGCGGCTCTATTATGTCGTCTCCAGGAAACCAGAACATGGCGACCCCGCCCAAGCTCCAGAGCTCATTCTCCGCCAACGATGTCCCAACTGTTAAGAACCCCACGGGCTCGTTGATGAACGCCAACAACCACGCTCAGCAACACTTCCACAACCATAATGCGAGCCTCGGCCGCATTCCCGCTGGTGCCGTTCCCCGTGGACACGGACGCGAGCTGTCCGCCGATAATGGCAACACGAGCCGTGAGCAAGCCGCCGCCTTTCAGTCGATCCAAACTGCTCTCCAGGCTAGTGCTGCTCCCTTCGGTCCTAGTACCACGACCGCTGCGCCCCCCACTTCGGCTATTGTTTCGTCCCCATCTGGCACACCCTCGATGAACTCCTTCAACAACGGTTTCTTCCAGGGCAATGGCTACTCTTCCCCTCAGGGTCCCGCACACCCCCCCGGTGGCTTCAATGTTCCTTTGTTAGCCGCTGGCATGCAGCAGATGAGCATGAACGGGGCAAATGGTGGAAACATGTACCCTCCCCAGAACTATGCCGGATATGGGTCGCTTTCCTACGGCCAGGGTAACCAACCCCGTGACAGCCAGGCTCGTGTCATCCAACATCGTCGTCAGCTCGATAACGAAGGTGAGTGACCGAAGGTTCTAGACTTGGCTGCAAGGATAAAAACGCTAACAGGTTATAGCCATGTCCCGTTACCATAACATGCCCCTTGAGTCGTTCACCGGTCAAATCTATGACTTGTGCAAGGATCAGCACGGCTGCCGCTACCTCCAGAAGAAGCTTGAGGAGCGCAACCCTGAACAGGTTCATATGATTTGGCTTGAGACAAACCAGCATGTCATCGAGCTCATGACGGACCCATTTGGTAATTATTTGTGCCAAAAGCTCCTCGAGTTCTGCAATGACGACGAGAGAACCATTTTGATCCAGAACGCCTCTCAGGACATGGTGCGCATTGCTCTAAACCAGCATGGAACTCGTGCTCTTCAGAAGATGATTGAGTACGTCAGCACGCCCCAGCAGGTTCACCTCATCATTGAGGCCCTCCGCTTCCGCGTGGTTGAGTTGATCCAGGATCTGAATGGCAACCATGTCATCCAGAAGTGCCTCAACAAGCTCACCGCTATTGATGCTCAGTTCATATTTGACGCCGTTGGCAACAACTGTGTCGAGGTCGGCACCCACCGTCACGGTTGCTGTGTTCTCCAGAGATGCATCGATCATGCATCGGGTGACCAGAAACTCTGGCTGATCCAACGCATTACTGAACATGCCCGAATCCTGGTCCAAGACCCCTTCGGAAACTACGTCGTCCAGTACATCATCGACCTCAACGAAACTACCTTTACTGAGCCTGTCGTGAGCATGTTCCGCGGCTGCGTCAGTCAGCTGTCTCGTCACAAGTTCAGCTCCAACGTCATCGAGAAGTGTCTGCGTTGTTCCAAACCAGTATCCAGGGACATGATTGTGGAGGAGTTGCTGGTGCCCCAAGAGATGGAGCGTCTCCTTCGAGACTCCTTTGCCAACTATGTCATTCAGACTGCTCTCGAATACGCCACGCCTCACCAGAAGTACCGCCTGGTCGAATCTATACGCCCCATTCTCCCGCAAATCCGAACCACTCCTTATGGACGTCGCATCCAGGCCAAGATCTCCGCCTTTGACAACCGCGGCAGCGCCGCCTCCAGTGGCCAAGCCACCCCGGCCGACAACACTCAGGGACAGATTCCTCTGCGACCAACCCACTCTCGAGGCCTGTCTGGAAGCGCCCCTATGGCTCAATCTAACGGCGTCACTAACGGAGGACTTTCTGGCTTGGGAAATCAGGGCATTCGTCAGAACATGCCCACCTACCCCAACAGCTCTGTCCTGACTGTTCCTGCTCCAACCACCGTTGGTGGCCCGGTCCAGCCGCCCCAGTTTGGACAGAGAGCTCCCGGTAATTTCTCTCCCTCGCGCTCTACCAACGGCAATGGCAGTGTCAATGGCAATGCCAACTCCAATGGCAACCTGGGCGATAATGGTGAGGCGCACTGGGTGTAAACTAGTTCTCTTCGACCGAAGCTGCCATCCATGACACAACCCGCTTGTATCATGATGCTCACTCAACCTTCGGTTTTCCTTGGTTGTTTATTGGGTGGCATGCCGTTTCATGCAGCACGGTAACGACACCGTCATGACTTGACGATTTTCTTTTGCTCTCTGTTTCAATATGCCACAGAACGGCACCATATCGCGGGCTAGAGCTCGTCTCGGCCTCTCATCCGACCTACACAGCAACCCCGGGGTTGCTTCGTGTGTACATTACCCAGGAAGGGAGCCCCAAAATTACAGTCGATTGCCTTGGCCGCCACTGCTTCTCGGAAGCTGCTTATGGAGGACACAAAGCAGCATGCCAGATCGGTGGAGCAACGACCAAGACTTGTACATGTACTTGGATCGTCAAGATCACACTCATCGGCATAGACGAATTGCTTTATTTCTAACTTTCTTGATTTCTTTGCGATTTTCATTTGGATGCCTTTTCTCTACGAATTTCGACACGTCCATTCGACGATGAGAAGTCTGTATCATGACCCATGGCAAGCTTTTGGCATGATCGTCACGACAAATGCGGTTTGCATGCGTTACGACACACGGAATTCGTTATATGCGAACTGTGGCCGGCGCTGCAGTCTGAGTTAGCAAGACAGCCCTGCCGTCTTTGACTTCAGCTGAGCAGATGCTGGACACAGTCGCTTCGGTACTTTTGGAGGATTTGCTCAGCTACTCATCTCACGAGACCTCGCACTATTCGCACGCTATGTGGCTAGCTTGCCTGGTTAGAGGGAGTTGGGGAGGCAGAGCAGAGGGACCCCCTTTCATTTCGTTCAGTTTGTATGAGTTCCGGGACGGTTGATTTTGCTTTTTTACAATGGAGTGGGGTGAGGGAAGGGTCTCGAGGGATGGACAGCGGACTCGGCTTCCTGACTGAGGGACAACTAAGATGCCCCTACCTGTATTTACACTTGGCTTTAAATTCAGGTCTTGCTCGTTACTTGATTCTCCGTTTCTTTGCATAAAGTGAAAGTGCCAAGTTTCTCGTACACTGCCATGAGAACCAACCTCACTGTCCTGACGGTAATTAAGTCTTTGGAAATATGGGACTGGCTCTGCAGCTCCCTCACACTAGTAAAAAGAGAAAAAGTTTTTTCTGCAACTAACGTGGGGTTTCAAGCGGTGCTCGGCGTATTGAGTTGGGCCAAGAATCGCCCTCCCCAGTATCAATGCTTCTCAACGAGACTTGTGGATTGAACGTTTCGAAATCGTAACTGTTGGAATATGTAGACGGTCAAGTCATACCAGGGAAGCATGGGCAGTACCAGTTAATACATTTCACAGAGGCACACAGCACGTCATGACCGCAGTCACCAATATTTCCGGGTGGAGAACCATGTTGTTTACTCTGAAGGAATTATTCCCATTCCATATTTTTTTGCTACCAAACAAGGTTCCCGACTCCCCAGAGTCCAAGCATGCAATGCCTAAAGCAGACCCAGTACCCGGAAGAAAGAATTCCCCCAACCACTCCAGCAACGACCGAAAAAATTGGTCGTTTACCTGTATCGCCACAGGGACAGGGTGTTGTGGCGCTTCCAGGTCTTTCTGCGTCCGGCCTGGGTCTTGTTGTAGCGACCACCCTTGTTGAGACCACGGGACTTCTTGCCGGTGGCGGTGAGGCCACGGGACTCGCGGTGCTTGTGGACGGGGGCGACGATCCAGTTGATGCGGGGATCGATGCGGATGGCCTTGTGCTGGGGGTCGACAAGGATGACCTCGTAGTACTTGTAGGTCGAGTCCTGGTTGATCCAGTAGGAGTTGAGGACTCGGAGGTTGGCGCAGCGGCGACCGACACGCTCCTCAGCGGTGGACTTGAGGGATCGCTGGTACTTGAGCTGGTTCACACCCTGGTTGGTGGGCTTGCCTGTTGAGCCAAGATATTAGCAACTTTCACTTCCCGTGTGCGCCTGATCGTGCGTGTGATGCAGAGAACAACGTACCATAGGTGGCACCCTTGGGAACCGGGCGCTTGCGGCCACCACGGCGGACACGGACGCGGTAGATGACATAGCCCTGCTTGGCCTTGTATCCGAGACGGCGGGCCTTGTCGAGGCGGGTAGGGCGCGAGGCGCGGTGGATGACGGTCAATTGACGGAGCTATATTGATGCACTCTCAGCATAATGTTCAACGAGTGTATAGCAGAGACGGGGCTAATGCCTCTCTCTCATTCCGATCTCGAGCATGCGGGCGAATTGTGTGTTCGATTGTGTGCGCTGTCGAGAATTTCTTCTCAACGACTCGACTTTCGAATTCGTTTGTATCGCAGCAAGAGGAGAGAGGAGAGAGAGGCGGCGCCCGTCCACAAGGGATTGGTGTTGTTTCAACGTACTTCCCAGCAGCGCACTCGGAGGAGGAAGCGCACGACATCCGACTGCTTCTTCTTCTGAAGCTCTTCGACGTACTTGAGGGCACCCATTTTTGCTGTTGGCGAGAAGACGCAGCAAATGTCAGTAAAAAGAACGTCTTCCGAAGATCCTCTGGAGAGTAGAGAAGAGAGGGATCAGGAAGGGAGAGGGGACACGAACCGGCTTGTGTGGTGAAGTTCCTGCCGAGGGTTAGTAGAAGACGAGTGTGTCGAAATTCGAATCTGGCAGCGGCCGGGCGGGTGATAAAAATTGAGGGCACAGTTTGTGGGTTAAGCGATGGACTAGTCCTATTATAGACTAGGGCTGTAGGACTTGCCCCTCCAAAACCCCCTCAGGGCGGTGTATTCTCGTGCGTGTGTTGGCGAATGAGTCAGCAAGGTGAGCCCCGATGTTTCACCGAACTCATGGGTGCAGTGAGGTTCGGGCAGAGGCCGCATCGTCTATGCAGAATGATACAGGAATCCGCTTATTTTATCTTGAAATTTGCAATCAACTCAGAGGGTAGCCTCCTCTCATTGTATTGTGCTCATTGTATTGTACCCATGTAAAGCCAGCAAACGTACCATCCCAGCAAGGGCCTTTTATACCCGTCCAGCGTTCAGGACAAGCCGGCCTACTCCTTCGGGGGCAGCAGCCTCAAGACTCCCGTAAATGATTTCACCTGATCCTGCGCCGTAGCGCCCCAAGTTTCCTCCGACTTTCGTGGCCTACCTGGCTCGATCAACTCCCAGGCCACCCTCTCAATGTCGCCAGCGCTAGCAGGTGGTTCACTCATGTACCCGCGGCGTCCTGGCATGATGGCGTAGTTCACTGTCTGCGCTGCAAACCCCATGGCATATTCGTTCAACTCGGACAGTTCCTTTCCGTCCTGTTCCCAGCGCATCCAATTTGGATTCTCGATGCCGTTTGTCTGCTTGTTCATTTTCTCGTAGGCATCAATGATGCCCTGAAGGTCGTCAAGCGCTTTTGCCATTACTTCTGGCGGGTTCGGCGGAGTCTGGGACGACCAGGCAGTATGAGGATGTGGGGTGGCCATCCACGGCAACACTGGCGCGAGGTCTGGGGCCAACTCTTCGTCCGCTGTCCTTTTGTTGAAGCTGTGACTGCATAGTACTTAATCATTATTGAACCTGATATATAAATTCTAGAGTACTCACGGATGTGATTTTAACTGCCCTTCGATGAAATCGACTAGATCGTCGCCCTGTTTCTGAACGTGCCTCTTCGCATCATTCACACCCGCCTTTCGTTTTTTCAAAGCACTAGCCGCATCTATATAACGCCTAGATAATACATTAGCTGTATTAATGCATTGGAAACCCGTGGAAGTGAGTTACATTCTGCCTTGTTGCGACCCGCTCGCTGCATTGTCTCGCTGCGTTGTCTGCTTGGCAGGCGCTTTTCGGGAGGCTCTCGTCACCTTCTTCGAAGCGAAATCGTCCGTGCCATTGCTGTCTGCCTGAGTATTAGATGGATGTTTGCGTAGTTGATTTTGCAGGGAATTGGCCGCACTGACCTGTGATGGACACTTTTCTCTTCGTACTTGTTCGTGGCATTCTCGGTCTGGGAGCAGACGGCGATGTTTCGATAGACTTCGTGGGGTTTTGGAGAATTTTTCTTTTTTTGTTTGGGGAGTGAAGGAAGCGAAGAAATTGATGCGATAATAGATAGAAGAGGGTGCAGTATGCCTGAGGTCATATACGTTCAACTCAGACGGGTCGTCATGAGGCAGGAGCACATGTGGTTGACCTCCGCGCCTTCCTCTCCGACTTAAAGCGGAACCGCCCTGACAGTGTCTGGCAACCGTTCCGCATTCTCTCGGACTCAGCCACATCGACCACAAATGTTGGCCTCGAAATAACCAGTCGATACTGATTACAAGATGGATTCATCGGGTGAAATCTGTGAATACACGTGTCTAAATATCGACGTGGGCTTTTATCCGACTGCTCACATGGGTTTCTACATGGCGATCACAAAGGGACATTCATCCACCTGTGGGGTTGAATACAGGAATACAAACACTCGGCTTTGCCTCCTTGTCTCTTAATAATCACCGTAAGCAAGTTAATTTCCCTGGATAAATGCAACCAGAGAACCCCTAGAAGTAACTAGAGAAGAAGAAACAGAAGATGCAAACTGTAAAGGAAATCTTTGTCATACATGAAACCGGCTATACCCAAACATGTCCCTTTTTGATCGCATATTAGTTACACCGTTAATGCGAAAGCCTCGGTTCTCTCTCTCTGTGTCTATAATCTCAACCTTTGAAGCAAAAAGCCATTGGATGTCGTTTGTCTTTCCCCCTTGTCTCCAGTCGTAAAAACGGCCGTGGATCTGTGACCCTGAGCAAAACATCGATAGGACGAAATCAACAATCTCTCACATATCTTGCATCGCAACCTTGCTGGAAGGAGGCTGCTTGTAAACGCCCCGAAAAACAGAACTGAAAAGACCACACCAAAAACCATCTTGAACCAAATTCTCGTTCTTGCGTGCCGCACCTTCCCGTGTTCACTTCCTTCTTTGGTCCAACGTCTGTTGAACAAAATCAGAAACCTTGCCTGGCCATACTTCATCACAAGTCAGAAATCGTAACTACCGAACCTAGCAGGAGGTAGGTAGCACATTAGTGGGTGTTGAGCGAAAGTCCCTGGAACGATCCCACCCAGTCATTTTGAGGAGCAATGGGCGATGCTCCCTGCGAGTGTGGGGTCGGACTTGGCCCAGACTGAGGGTTCGGGAAACGGTGCCGCATGGACTGGAAGTCGCCAGGCTGTTGGAGAGGCCCTCCAGAGAAACCCTCCACATTAGGGCTGCCTCCAGGAATGTAGGGGACGTTACTTCTGGGGTTTCCAAAAGCTCCAAATTGCCCATATGGGTAATTAGATGGTGGGTATCCAGAAGGCTGACTGGGACCCCGATCACCTCCAAAAGGCTGATTGAAGTTCGGTCGGAACCCACGGCCATCTCGGGATCCAGTGGTAAAGGCAGGAAGAGGTTGGTGCTGTTCTTGTGTATGCTGATTCTGGCGTCGATCGTTGCCGCCGCCACCACCACCACCGCCACCACCACCAGAGGCACGCGTAACACCCACGGCACCAGGTCCGATGCCGCTTGGGGCTTGGATACCAAGAGTTGGACTGGCAAACGACGCAGGGTTGATGGCAGACATCCAAATTCGAGTCTTGTAAATCTTGAACAGATCGGTGACAAGTGAGTTGAAGTTGATATAGCTGTCGGCAAAGTAGTAGAAGGTCAATTTCTTCCAATCCCTGGTTCTGAAGTTAGAGCGAATCAACGAAATTGCAGGCATGCAGACTTACATTTGGAACTCAGCATCAAGAATCTCCATGTTAAGGCCATGTTCCTTGACCTTTTGCATACACACTCTCTTCGCCTTTGCCTCTTGACCTTCCTTGTCCCGCAAGGAATGCACTTCGTGGCTCTGGGCAAGGCGTTTGATGAGCTTAGGTCGAAGCTCACCTGCATTGGGCTCCTGCATATGGTGTTGATTCTGGGGTCCCATGCCTCCAACAGCGCTCCCTTGAAGACCGGTGGATGAGGCTAGAAGGCCAGCACCAGCACCTTCCTGTGCAGCTGCTGCGCCTTGGGAGTACATCATGAGCCACTTGTATTGCTCCTCCGCATAGTGCTCCTTCAGATCCTTGGCACTCTGCCAGTCAACATTGTCCTTGGCAACAGTCCCGAGATCAGTACCACGGTCTGCCTCGACAATGACGAGATCTCCTGGCTTTACCGTCAAGCCAGTACCCTCTTGGATGTAAAACACATCGGCTCTGGCGCATTTAAAAAGGACGATATGAAGGAGCTGATTGTGGCGAGGCTGAGCGATACTGTATACATTGCGGTGGGGAGAAGGGGCCCGGTTTGTGTACGGGTTAGGAAGACCATATGGCGATGGATACTGGTTGTTGAAGCCTGGCTGGAACGCACCGCCAAGGTTGGCTCCTCCACCAAAGTAGGGAGCAGCTGCTGAGAAGGTTAGATTTATGCCTTAGTAACACAAGTGAGCCTCTCCACTTACCATTGTTGCCGACAAAGCTCGCAGGATCGGGATATCCTGGGGGATATTCCTGCGCCTGCTGCGCCTCGGTTACCGAAGGCTCCATAGCTGAGATAGCGTCCGGGATGGAGCTGATAGATCCTTGACGGGTAGGCATATTCGCAAATGAGTGACGCCTGCTCTGTGAAATATCTGTAATTGGGAAGTTAAGAGAGCTCGACCATAGGGCCTTCTTTAAATTGGCATTGTCATTCTTGCGGTTCTCCATGGCAAACTGGCTGCGCAGAGGACCCGGGCCATACTCGCTCATGCGTCTGTTCATGGCCCGCTTCGCCAACGCCTCGCCCGATTCGTTTGCTTCGTCAAGCTCGTCAATCGCAAAGTCTGACTCTTCGGGCACAGATTCTCTCAGGGCGTAGCCGTTACCAATGTAGGCTGCACCTGTCGCAGCGCGAGGTCGAATGCGAGCGTTGTACTGCTGCTGCTGGCGAAGCATCGCGTTCTCCCTGGCGAGTATCTCGATGGTCTTTGCCTCGGAAGTTTGGTGGAATGAACCTTGAAGGGACTCGCTTGCGCTTTCGTCATCATCGTCTTCAACCTCTTTGACCTTTCCAAGCATAGATCCATCGTTTGCCATTTCACTCAGCATGCTAGGCCGAGAGGGCCGGTGCTGCAGAGCGGGATGCCCAGGGTGCCGCGCGCGCCCAAGGATGGCGGAGGAGCTCATGGTCGGCGCTGCTGGATTGGTCTCGGGATCTTGCTGCCCGACGGAGTATGACTGCGAGCGATAAGTTTTGGGGGTAGGATGAAGCGGGATCGCAAAAGGTATCTGTGAGTTTGAGGCGGGGTCGCGTGACACTGGAGATGTTTGCACATCACCACCGAAGAAGGAGTTGCTTCCAGCGCCGGGAGGCATGGTTGAGGTAGGAGATGGCAAAACCTCGCTGAGTCTCGATGGGGGGTCTTTGCGGTCTGTGTTCCATATGCCAGTGCCCCAAGGAAAGGTAGATCCAGCAGGGGCGCGACCCATGACGGATGAAGTAGAGTGCGAACCCCACGTACCGGCACCGGTCTCGGCCGATGGGGTACTGGGATGAGATGCAGTTGGAGACATGGAGCTACTAGCGAAAGATCCCTTGCGAGGGCGACCGAGGGACTGCGATGTCTCGTTTAACCAAGAAGGTCGTCGAACGGGCTTTGGGGGCTGCGCGGCCTGTTGTGCTGAATCCTGGCGATGGTCGCCTTCGTCGTCGGAGCTAACCAAGGCCTCTGAATCAGGGGTTGACGTTCTGGCGTGCAATTTGTCAAGAAGAAGCGACTGGTTGTTCGCCGGAGCCGGAGGGTATGTCCCTTGGCCCAGTCTCGAAGGCGGACCGGTTTTGAGGGGAGCAGAGCTCATTGTCCTTGCCAAAGAAATATCGGCGATCCAACTTCCTCCAACCGCCTCCTAGTCAATTCCAAAGAACAGTGGTGGTGGTAGGTAGAAGGGCCCACAGACACGTGTGGTCGGCAGGTGCTTCGGGTGGCGATTCTAAGGTTGAGGTCGAGGTACGGCCGCCTAATCTGTAAACCAGGCAGGCTTTGGGTGAGTTTGGTGTTTGGAGGTTCGGAAGTGACGAGATAGTGAGGGGTGAAGTGAGAAGGTGGGAAAATTGATTTTATTCCGGGGATATACGGGGAAAGATCTGTGACTGGTCAGTTGGCTGATCTCATGATGGGTGCTTGTTGCTGCATCAAACGCGATGAGATGAATGGTCACGTCTGGGCCAGTTTCGGTGAGGGGAAACAAAACCCCGTGACACATTGAACAGAAGAGACGAAGTGGGCGGGCGCGGCTGTTTGGGAACCAAGCGCACAGCCGTGTTTGCGAATGCGACAATGGGGCAACAACTTTGTCGCGCCAGAGCGTGATGCAGTCTCATTCAATGGGAGCAGCGCATGGACGCGATGGGAGAGGTGTTGGGCGTTGGGGGGGAGGGCTTCACTTACCAGAGATGTAAATCTCAGGGTATGTCTATGGGTAGGGCGTAAAACGTGCCAAACTTCTAGGTCGTAACAAACAGATGAACCGTGGAAGAAAAGAGAAGACTGCGGCTGGGCTGAGGAAGAGGCGGCTTCGTGAGTGGCGACTCGTCTTGGCGTCAATCCGCGAGTCGACGGAAAGGTAAGGTACGGGAGGGAAGGCGATTAGTATCGGGGAGGTTAAGGATGAGTGAGGGTATAAAGATGTCTAAACCGGCGCGTCTAACCCAAGGCCCAAAAGGAAAAAAGATTCAAGCAATCAGTGAGGCGGGGAGAAGAGGGGCAGGCGCAAGCACCCATTCGTGAGCGGGAGCTGAAGGTAGAAGAAGGAAGTGATAGATGGAGGTGAGGGTTGGTTGGGAGAGCTACGGCGACAAAGGGAACTAGTCGAGGCCCATTGTTGGCGAAAAGGCTCGCAAGCAGGCGCGCAAGGCCGGCGCCACGGACACCGAGAGAATGACGCGGGGCTGACCTGTCGGGGAGCGGGCGGCGACGAGACAGAGAGCCAGGCGGCGGTGGCGAGCAGGCTAGTCAGTCAATGTCAAAGGTCAGGCCAGCAGCGACAGAGACAGAGCGCGACAGCGACAGCGTCAGCGACGGTGCGGGCGAAGGTGACGGTGACGGGCGACAGTGACGAAACGGGCGTGTTTGACAAGGAGCGAGGACAGCGGGAGGCGGCAGGCGGGAGGCGGAGGAGAAGAGGATGAAGAAGATGGGGAGAGGATGGATTGCGGTCGGAAGACGGAAGGCGGGGGGGGAGGACAGCGGAGGGCTGCAGAGAGGGTGCGTCGCGTTGCGTAGCGTTGCGTTGCGTCGCGCGGCGCTGTTGCTGCTGATGCGGCGGCGGCGATGCGTAAGGTTGTGTTGAGGTGTGATGCGACACGAGACCAGGTGCCCGCGGTGCTTGTGGTGCTTTGCGAACTGGACCGTCTTGGAAATGGCTGGCGGCGCCGGGCGGTATGGGTTCTTGGGTTCT
>JAANBB010000522.1:0-24955 GCA_014621425.1 Cylindrodendrum hubeiense | reverse complement strand
CTACGGTGCTAGTGAATCGAGGCCTATCAACGCCGCCAGTGACAGCCAAGCGACGGGCGGGAGTGTCCGTCGTCCCGCCCCGGCGAGTAACAACCATCTCATCGCCGCTCGTGGTTGGATGCGAACCAAAACAAACTTGCCTTGTTTGCTGCCTGTCATACTGGTCACCATTGTGTCATTTGGCCCTCACCTGTCTGATCTCCAACACAAAAAAACAAGACGGTTGATCTGCGGGGCTTGGCCGGTTCGTGCTGTCTCATTCATTTTAGCGCAGTCATTGGCTGCATGTTTCCACCTCCTTGTCGTTTTAGTCCATTGCGGGATGGCTCACAATAATAGTAAGGCCTTTGTGGCTCGCAAGCTGGCCATGTAAATCCCAATCATATTAGCACATCAGCTTCTGTCTCTAGTTTCCAGTTCGAGCTTTCCTAAAGCAGACGTATTAATTCCCAACGTGCCCCCACCAACACATCTCATCCTCGGCCGTGATCTCAACGTTTCACGGTGCAATACAAATCGTCAACGTGGAAACCCGGTGACTCCGTACAACCCAACTCGGACACATGACAGGTGCCGTGCCACAGGCGCGAATACTCGACGATATACTCAATCACTTCTATATGAGATTGTGTCACTTGTCGCCGGAACCTTGGACACTAGCCGACGTTACATCTGATGCTTCTCAAAACTTATCATCAAGCCCGAAATAGCCACGATCATCGACGCTGTGACACATGCATGTATTGAAAACGCCACGAATTGCTTTGACTAAGCCGGTCAGCCTGTGCAGCAACTCAGATACACGCTTGGGAAACCCATTCGTCTCTGCCTTTGGTGCAGCTGGTTCTAGCTTCTGATTCGTCGACATCGTCCTCACCCATCATGACCTTCGTAGTCTATCAACCCCAGCGGCCCAGATTAACCCCTTCGAAAAGGTAACAGTCTTGTGGCAAGAAAAACGCAGCGATCCGTTAGTTGAACTAAAAAAAATTGTTCTGGCCTAGAACTGAAAATGCTTTGTTTTCATACGATTTTTAGCACTCGCCTTTCTTCGTGGTATCTTTCCTCTGCATGATCCCACCAACTTTCAAGAGACGTCCACTCCCACTTGCAGGCAGAGATTGAATAAAGGCCAAGTCTCCTAAAGTTACTAGGAGTAAGGGATTCTCTCCCTAGGACCAAAAACCAGTACTTCTCCCCAATTCTTGCAAGTTTCAGGCACACGACTATTTCCCCATCACCGATATTTTCCAAATCGTCAGGGAAGAAGGTCCCGTACCTGTTGCCATGATAAAAAACAAGGCAGGTAGAGCCTTTATCGGAAGAGTCCGAAAAATCATTGGTGTAGTCTTGGCGTACTGGCAGTTCGTTTGGTTTTTGAATGGTGGCATATGATACCCAACCAGAGAGTGTTAGCATTGCGGAAGATAAGGCTCCAGTCTTTTGCAGGCCTGTAGACACACACACGACATCTGCCACGCTTGCATATATCTCGTCGACTTGAAGACCATCTGGACTGGTACTGTGTCTATACAAGACCCCGTCTGTCACAGACGCCCAAGACCAGCTCGGCGCACGCCATATAGTTGGTTTGGTATTCAACTGTCTGCGTCCAAATGATTCGCGTGTCCATAACAATCCTTCAACCAAGTTGTTACGCCACAAGCCAGCCACATAATCGTCTTTGAGGAGCCTGGATATTCGGCTAGCAAGACCTGATAATGCCGGAAAGATATCACTTTCATATGTAAGATTCCCCATAACCTGCGAGTATCTCATCACGACAGCATACCAAAGACTTCGAAGCTGCAATGTTGTGATGTCAACCATCTTGATGGACTGACTATTGACTAGCCTTCGAAATTTTGTTTCATCAGTTTCCTTGTCTGGGTACTTGCAGTCGCACATAATTCCAGCTCGGCATTCCCAAATGAGCTCATTATTCATAAAATGAAGTATCCGGGGAGATAATAGGCGTTCTTGGAAGACCCAGGCCCGAGTAAGAAGAGGCCATTCTGTATGGCTTTTATCCTGGGTCAAATTTTTGGTATCCCAGTGCTGAGCATCGCAGGATATTTCCCAGCGGTCAAGACACATGTAGATATCCTGAGAGACCCCGTGGCCTATTTCAGATGAAGGAATGACATCCAGAAGGTTAAAGGGATTTTCTTCCATGGAAAAGAGGCCCTCATTATGTCCAGCTGATTTGGTAGCCGCAATGGTAAGGAATGCATTTTCAAAAATAGACGCCATTTTAGACGACTGGTTTTGCCACTCCTCATCAGAGTCTTGTACTATACAGAGCGAATCTATCCAAAGATAGCGGATAGAGAGCTTGCGGCAAGTAGTCGCAGCATCTTGAAAGGTTTTTGGTAGCATGGACATTGATATCCCTTCCTGGAAGGCCTCTTTATTGTGAGTTAGTGTTCGTAAAGGCTGGATAGAGCCCCATCGATGGCTCAGACACGCATAATATCCCGGCTGGTTCCATGTTTCAAGTAGTCTGATGGGAGACTCTGGAGAGTCACCTATATCCAATACACGCTCTGGTAAAGGTTTAGGCTCATGTTTGCCGCAATCCTCATGCGTTGTTGTACATGTTAAGATCCATGACTTGACTTGATGCAGACTTGCTTCGGATCTCGCGTCGGCACTACTTGCTCTTGGTGATGAGAGTAGTTGGATGTCGAGCTCTGGTTCAAGGCAATAAAAAAAGATTTTAGGAGATTTCCAGTCGTCGCTCTTGGTACCTCTTTGGATGGTAAGCGTTTTGTGCCAAGGATCCCAAGTTAATATGACTTCATCCCCAGGGCGGTAGTCGGTCCATTTGGAAAATAATGCACTCGAAGTGCCTGTGGATGGAATAGAGCGACGGACTGTGGCCAGCAAAATACTGCAAATGACGCAGGCTTCACAGCTCTCTTGGAGGTCCGAGTACTTCATCTTGAACTCAAATGCTGTCGAAAGCTCCTGGTTGAGATTATTGCAAACCCAGCATACAGTCTCAGTGGATCGATTTCGTGGCATATCTGGTGTCATAGAGAGCTGGCGAAGAGCGTAATAGTAAACCTTGATCGTTGAAAATGACACCAGTGTCAACCAGTACTTGACACCCTGAAGATATGGGGAATGTATCCATTGAGGGAATTGTCTGATGTATGCAGGACCCCATATTTGCACTGCAACCTGGTGGATGATGTCCAAAGATAGTGAAAACAAGGACCTTGTGATGAACCACATGGTTATCATAAGAATGAAAATGCTGAACCAGCGAGCCTCATTGAGGTCTGACCAGAACCCACTTGTCTCTGGAATATAGACAAATATGAACAGGAACCCAAATTGCACAATCAGGAGCAAAATTGTGAGCAAAACGCAAGCTGAAATATGCAGCACCTTGTGCAGCGCTCGGTAAAGTAGTCGAAGGGTTTCTTGAAAGACGTCAGAGACAATTAAAAATAGAAGGCGTAGATCTAGAGGCCGGTAATCCGTGGGTTTCTGAGATGTCGGCATGGTGGGCTACTCGTGTGGCAGATAGCCCCAAATCCTGGTGTAGTTGCAGAGCGAGTCTGGGACAGGTGAGCTGCGGACATTATGAAGTTATTATACAAGAGCTATTGGACGGCTATGACCATTCCCTATCGGGCCGTGAGTGTCCCCTCCAGCCCAAGTGGAGCATGAGCAATGACCTGGTACCAAGCGCAAGGCAGACTCCAAGGGTCAGGTTCAAAGTGTAAAAACCCAGGATGATAAGAAAAATTATAATATCTATGGTGTGTTTTGCCTCATCTCCCTAGATTGAATTTGGTCCATCGATGCACGCCTAATAACAAAGTTATTTCCTTGGTGAAGCCTGAGTTCATCTAGCCACCGTCCAATGTTGTATGAGGATGTATTTGGTTTTGACCAAAGGGGAGTAATAGGCTTCCTCACTTCTTGAGATTGAAAGTTAATGAGTCTGGGCTTATGCAATTTTCACCACACCAATAACATTTTGGTTGCGTCTATGGACTATCATAATTCCTTTACTCGCTGTGGTCATCGAACCAGTTTAAGCCGTTTTATAACCAAACCAAGTTGATAAATTTCATAAATAGACCTTCTAAGCCAACATGTTACCCCATATCCCTTCTGTCATTTGTCAAAATACAGTATAGAATCATGGCACTACGCATTAGCGGAGGGTTCATTCCACTATTGCCGTAGCCGGCAATACGACATCATTCGTATCTGCATTATGATTGCGAAATATTATAATGCCGTGATAGTAGACGTAAATCAGAGTGTTTCCAATCATTGAATCTCCATAGGCATAGGAAGAGCATTTCGGGAGTTGACACTCATGGACATACGCCTAGATAAACCTAGGGCACTTATATACCATGGAGTTTCTAAACAGCAATATTTATCTTCGTGAGTAATATGATAGGCACAAGCCACAATACCTTCATTCATTATTTTCCCTCCAATTTCAGTTGCGCCGTCCAGGCGCCCTCTAATACCACCGCCCTCTGAGAAAGGCGCTTGGTTGAATACCAAGACGCCGCACATTGTGGAATGCCCCAATTCCAAGACTCATACTTTGGCCCATGACAATACCCTCGCCGATGCACTCGATTTGATCAGATTTAATGCCGGCAGCTGTTGCAAACAAGTGATCTAGTGTTTCTCAAGCGAAGCTAGATGCAACACGCTTGGCGGATGCGACGACACAACCGTGCGCTAATCAAAGATCCGGGGCTGACTGGGGACGAAATCTGATACTCAGTCCATTACACAGTACATGTCGCGCTATAACTTATGAGTTCAGGATATTTCGACGTAAAAGTATGCCGTGTTGAATGGCCTGAATGAGTGTGATGATGCATCAATTTCGTTCTTGTCGAGAAAGTTTAGTGACATGTACTGTGGAAGTCAAGCTGACCGAAATCAAAAGGCTAAGACAGTGGCCGTCAACCGTAACAGTTTGACAGAAGGAATTCAAATCGCCATTCGGATAGGTATGGACAAAGACCATACTAGAGACATAAAAATGGTTCTTGAAACCTTCATTTCTTGCCGCGTCGAAGATTTCTTCTTCGTCCCAGAGCTCGTCGTCTGCACTGAGGGACCGTGAGGCACGTCGGGGCCAAGTAGAAATAAGAAAGCAGAATATACTGGCTCGCTGGATAGGCTTTTTATCTGGGTTGACTGAAGCTGTCGCAGATGGATCAGGTAGTAGGCGGTCTGCTTTGCGACGCAGTCTCTCAGTTGCAGACATTTTGGGCCAAGCTGTCTCTAATGGCGTTCACGGTACCCATCGGTTGGCCATGAAATACCGGCCATTTTCACTACATTTCTCTAGGACAATTAAGTTGAAGCCCAACGGATCAACCACATGCTACAAGATGTATTTCGGTCGACATTCTTCGAGTTTGGTGAGAAGTGAAAAAGAAATGAACAAACAAGAGATCGGGCTTACCATGGATGATGGGGGTGCTCCGAGCTTTAAACCCTTTGTCAACCATGCATGCCTACCAACCAACACCTTTGTAGCGGTGTAGCTTTAAGGTTACCTAAACTTACCTAGTGAATGGCCCGGTACCAGGTTGCGATGTAGCTTCGAGACGTGCATAGAGGGGGTTGTGCAGCCAAGATCTGTGGGGTTGGGAGCTGAGGAAACGTGTTACCCTGCAATAATTCTCTCCCGTTAACTTGATAGTATTCAATCGTGAGATATTTCTGATGATGACATCATGGGAATCAAGGAATGGTATAGCACAGTAGGATCTAATAAAAATACATTTGAACAAAGAAAGTGAAGCTGAAAGGAAATGCACGTTCCAATAAAGTGTTTCGAACAAGGAAATAGCCTATTAAAATGATGTAAAAGGGCATTAATTCAAGGCTATTTTAGCTTTCCCTTGGTAATCCATCCGAGTTCCCATCTCCAATTCGCTGCTCATGACCGGGTACAAATGCTACAGTATCCCGCGTGGACAAAACGCTCTTTTTCTCCTTGGGTCGGAACGATAATCAAGAGCTTCAACGCTAAAGATAGGTCAGGCCAACCTACAGCTTCACCATCCACTAAGCTCAGCATTTATTGATGATCAACATCATCTGAGCTACCGGGGGCCTTGATTTTCAGCCCAGGGTTGACCCTCAACGTGATTTATACGTCAAAAAAAAAAAGGAACCCCTTGTCCAACATGCAAACCGAGGACTCACGAAGCACCACTACGAAACAACACACACTGTCTAGTTTGGGGGCGTATCCGTTACCCAGATTGGATGATGATATTCCTTTCAGTCAAGTCATTCGTTTATCGGAGCAATGTGGTGCATGCGGCTTTGATATCTCAGTAGGTGAATCGTGTGTACTAGGTATGTCTGCGAATCATCTGAATATTTACCTGAGTCTTACTCGAGCAACCTCGAAAGCTAATGATGTCTTTTAAAATTTACTAGTCGTTTGGGAAAGCAAATCCTCTAGCTTTTTTATCGAATCCTCGTTCCCTTTCCCCTGTAACGCGAATGTGGGAGAACCAAGCGTGCAGCTGGGCGGAGCGAGAACGCCTCGAGGTTGGTACGCATACATTGAGGACTGTTGGTTCCCGAATCTAGGTGTTCCAACGAGCGTCACTATCCACACCGATTGCTTCAACCTGTCTCTAACAAAAAGCGCATTCGAAGATAAACTAAGTCGATTGTTTACAATGGCGCACTGGACCCAGCCATGGTACACTGTGTCTTCTCTCTTCCTCAACCCCATCACGGACGTCAGGAGAGGTGTCGCCCTTGCTGCTAAATTGTACAACATGCCCCAGCTGGAATCCATACCCTTCGAAATTGCTGATTTGATTTGGAACTACTCACGGTCAGATATTGTCTGGCGATTCGCCTCCGTCATAGACCGGATTGAGAAACTATCCAACGCCGATATCAACCAGCTAGACTCCGTGCCGATCCGCGAGATTGGAAGTTGGGAGCGAGGTGCCCGTCCGATCATCTCGGCCAGTATTCCCGGAAGTTTTGTTCACATCACAATTGATTCACAGGGGCTGAGGAAAATTGAGCGCCTGGGGACGAGACCAGCACCACGTCCATATCCCTCAGAAGCCCTGGCGCATGTCGTCGAGCCTGAAGCGTGTTTGGAGAAGATAAATGTTGATTTTAAGGCTCGTAGTATCCCCCCCCCCTGTCAGGGCCTTACACTAACGTTAAATAGTATGGGCTGGCCCATATTTGCCATCCCATAGCTGGGACGCATCTAAACCTTTGGGACAGACCATGTCCTCCCAATCTACAAGAGTGCTACACTTTTCAGGACACCCCCAGACCCCCCTACTTCCCTTTTACACGAATGGTCACTGTCGATACCTGGAAATGCACTGGAATCACATTCTTTGTTGTTCAAGGGGAAGTGGTCAGTATGCATGCATATCACCAGACCAGATCTGGTCCTCTCGAGACCTTCAATCGTATACCAGGGAAAATACAGAAAGACACAGCCCTTTGGGTGTACCTCCCTCTTCCACCGGGCGATGCAATTGAAGCCTTTGGAATTCGCACGTTCCAGCAAAAACTCCAGTACGCGCTGAACCTTCGATATATGGTAATCCTTGCCCATCAATTTTCCCAACGATCAATCGCTAACTCCGGCAGTTCCGTACTACTCTTTCAGGGGATATAGCTATTGGCAATTATTCCCATGGCGAGACGCGTGATGATGTCCTTGGTACGGGACCTAATCTCACACTAATAAACCTCGCCCCTGGGCACTTCTCGAATAACAACTTGCTTGGGACTCACTCGACAGAAAAGCACCCCCTTCAGTTTCAACTTCATAACCCAAGCTCCGAAGCTCCCGTTCTACATGGGCTGTTTTCTTCGGCTCCGTTGGAAAATGTCACCGGTGTGCAGATTTTCGAGCGGGAAGAAAACCGGTCTTTTAGAGGTATGATCCTCGAATACGCAAGTGGCGCGCAGCAGGCCATTGGAGAGTGCCGGATTGGTGTCGATTCTGTCGTCACTGTCAAAAATCCTTCGCATATTTGTCTCATCAACATATTTGATGCTTCTCTTCTTCCAATGTCTCCAAAGAGGAGAACCGCGAGAGTAAAAGTCTCCTCTCCATCTACACGCAATCACGATGATAAAATGGCATGGGAATGCTTTGAACTAAAAGGAACTATCGAATGCTGGTTTGACCTTACCAAAGTAGCTATCAAAATCGTAGACGATCATTGATATGAAAGGGTGTGAAGACTTCAACTCACTATTTTTTACCTAGCCGTTCGTACGAGCCTCAACCTTTTTACTCATCGACGGATTAATTACATAGCTACCTATTCGGTACTTCGAAAGGTAATATCATAACCCCGGGGAAGAAAACACCAGCCTTCTTTGGAGTGACGTGTCCAATTTTGTTCAAAATATTTACTACATGATTGCTCTTATCCATAACCTGCTGCCCTATTCCCAATACCAATACCCGACCAACCAATACCCAAACCAAACCTTCGCAGTAATATACATGCAACCTGATATACGCAACACACTCGACGCTTAGTCTTCCGAGTTCTCATTCGAGTGGTTCTCAGAGCCGCCGTTGGACCCCATGATGGAGTTGACAAACTCCTGATACTTGAACACCTCGCCCCGCTTGGCTCCTAGGTGGGCATTCATATTGCGGTTGAAGGCCCGTCGCCCGGTGAATCCGTTCATGATCTTGTCCACATCCGCTGATGTCAGCGCTCGCTCGCCGGGCTCTGGTGCGGTCTGTAGAAGCGCGTTTCGCAGCTCAACCAGATCCACCTGACCGCTGTCGTCGTCGTCGAAGGCCGAAAAGGCGGAGAGCAATTCGGCGCTGTCTGAGAGGGCCGCCAATGCCTCGGCAAGCGAGTTGAGGAAGGCTGCGAGGGCAATGGTTTGAGGAGCAGACGGGGGGAAGAATTTTGAGACATCAGACGGGCTGGAGGGTAATCCTTGGTTGGCAAGTCAGCATTTATCTAGCTTTATCGCCAGTGTATTCTCTTACCCAGTTGGTTGAGCATGTCGGCCACATCTTCGCGGTTGACAACACCGTCACAATCCCGATCTAGAATCTGGAAGCCATCTCGCAACGTCCGAACCTGCGCAGGTTGCAGTTGTGATAGAGCGCTGCTATGTCCGAGCGACTTTGACACCGGTGCCCGCACGGCGGCCATTCGCGGAGGGGATGAAGTCATGTCTACTTCGGGGGTCTTGGCTTTAGGAGTCCAACTGGGTTGTGTGCTCGTGGGTGTTGTCGGCCTGACGAATCTAGATGTCGAGCTGCCAAAGGGCCCAGCCTTGCTTGGCGATCCGGTAGGTGTCGTGTGTCGAAGCGGCGAGGGCGAGGCGGGCGACTCGGGTCTTCGAAATGGTGAGCTGCGGGTGGGAGAAGATCCGTAGCCCAGGGGCGAGGGCTTATATGCGGCCGGCACAGACTGGAAACGACGGTGTTAGTAGGAATGCACACGCTTGCTGGGGTTCGCGTCATGATGAAAGGTACCATTGTCTTTAACGTGGGTCCTTCGCCGAGAGCTGGGATATAAGCAAGCAAGCAATGTTTGCTGATGGGGGAATGGGCGGGGGGCAATGGAGCAAGCTAGAGGAGAATGTCTTGGGGAAGTAGGCGCCGGGGGCGAGCGTAGGAGCGAAGTGCTGGGTGGTGGTGGTGGTGAGCACTCAGTTGCGTCACTGGATGCGAGTTTGCAGATGCGAACGCTTCGATCCCAAAGTAAACAAATCCAGGTCTGTGACATGGTAGCTGGGGAGATCAGGACCCAACGTAGGTACGTACCCCGGGCTTGGCGCCAGGGGGAGGGTCGACCCCACCAATGTCTCCAGCCACAGAGCGTAGAGGGCGGCACGAGCCACCGAAGCCACCGAAGCCACAGATAGCGGGGGAGCAGCCCAAGCGTGATCTAGGCTCATCCAGCGATTGGGAGCGTGGCGCTCGCATGACGCTAGAGGCGTGCCGACAGGACCCCGCCCACCATGAGGTTGACCGCCTGCGGCTGGCAGGGCGTCTTCAGTGGCTTTCAGCGCTCCCAGTGGCTGCTGGGTGTCTCGCAGTGGCTACCCGTAGACTTCCAGCGCTGCTAGCGGCCCCCCAGCAGGCTCTGAGTGGCTGGCCCAAGCTCCCTGTCCTGGCCCTGTCCTGGCCTACCCTGTAAAGTCGGCATCCGCAGGTGGGCACGAGCGTCCAACCGCCCACAAGCCCACCCACCGAACCATTTTCAGGGGCTGTCGCTGCGTTAGGAGGAGGGGAAGCGTGTGAGTTGGAGGCTGGCCGGCGGCTGGACCACCACCTGCCACCGCTCACCACTAATTCCATCCGACATCCATCCCATCCAATCGTCGACCAATTGCTCTCCAGCTTCCACGAACCACACCAAGGGACTCGGGAAGGGCTTGCGGCCAGCTCTGGAAGATCATGTCTTGGATTCAGCTCTCCTTCTGAATCAATTCCGCCTGTGCCGTGGTAACCGCCGCGAGCTTGATTTGCAGGTGCTCCATCCGTCCCCCTTGCGAGCTGGGCTGAGTGACCGCCTTGGCGACCGACTGGCCGTACATCGCATTGCATCGCATCGCATCACGCCGAATCGCATTGCGCCGAATTACCTTGTCTCGGCTTTCGCACCGCAACACCACCGGATCGGGAGCCTGCAAGGCTGTCGACTGTGCGCGGGGCTTCTCTCGTTAGGTAGAGTTTGGGCTCTGCCCAGACTGGTGCATTGGCCGCCATGGCTTCGTTCCAGTCGACGAACCCGAACATGTCGTCGCGGACGTCCAGCAACAACAACTCGAATGCTACCAACAGCCTCACGAGCAACGGGAACAACCCCAATGTGACGATACCCAAGCGACGCACCTCGCTAGCTTCCTTCCCCTCGTCGCGCTCGACCTCCCAGATGTCCCAGCCCTCACCTCCGCCGTCCAGGTCGCCCTTCCCCCCGGGCATCGATCCTGACCGTATTTCCGAACCGAGTTCCAAATCCAAGACGCCCTCGAGTGGTCTCTCGTCGCATCACTCGTCCCTGTCTGCTCCGCGCCGTCTCAATGCCGAACACCGCCCCCCGCGGAAGGCTCGATCGCAATATCCGCGAACCTCGACCGAGAACCATGTCGAATACATTCTTGTTGCCTCGTTCGATATCGACCGAGGTCCTATCATGGAGCATCAATACCCCGTTGCCATCACGGGAGACGAGAACATGCTGGCTGAGCTGATGTTGCCGGATCAGGCCCATGCCCGCAACCAGGACTGGACCATCTTCTTTCTGCACAAGGATACCAGCCAGGAGGAGGACGACGAGGAGACTGCAGCTAAAGAGGAACGAAGACGGCGACGCAGGAGAAGGCGCGATAGGGCCGCAGGGATAATCAACGAGGAAGATGAGGACAACGAGGATGAGCTCTTGGAGGAAGAGGAGTGGGATGACGATGAGGACGAGGACGACTCTACCGATAGCGAGCCCGAGGGCGGCGAGGGTCCACCGCTGATTTATGTGCTGAATCTGGTCAACACCAAACACGACAAAACCGTCAAGCGAGGCGCTGTTGTCAAGGCCATGGCCATCTGCACGCGCCATCCTTTCTTGCATATCTACAAGGTAAGTAGCTTCCGGGCTCACTCCCATGTCCGCGCATGCTGACGCCCCGCTCCTTACCAGCCCTTACTATTATTAGCCCTGGAGGAGTACTTCAAATCGCCCGTTCCTGAGACGCTGGCCATGCTTTACGATGCCGTCAATGCCATGGACCTGTCGCTGATGCCCAAGCTGAGCCTCCTCGAGAGACATTTGCTCCAGGCGAGCGACAACAAAGATCTGTTTGTGGAGAAATTTGAGCAGATGATTCAACTACGAATATCCGAGGACCAGGCCGAAGATCCAACCGACCAAACGCTGGACATAGGACGCAGTCCCCCTAAGCCGGCTGGCATATCGCGAGCTGGAACCAAGGCCCATGTTGAGGGTATTCGGTCGATGTACTCGGTTCCACGCGATACTCACGAGTTTGAGAGCAAGGTCATGTACAAGGGCATCCCGATCCCTATCAAAGTCCCCGTAGCCGTTATGCCGGAGACAGTCGGGGATTTCTCCCTTATCAAGCTCATCCAGAACCTTTCGGATACACATACCAAATCCCCACTACCCTTCACGTTGCATCCCCATCTCACCACCAATGGCGTGAATACGCACCCCGTCATCGTCCTTGGCAACGCTCTGTTGACGCAGAAGAGAGTCATCTTTCTGGGCTATAACATGCCTTCAGGCGAGGTGGCGGAGGCGGTTCTTGCTGCTTGTGCTCTGGCTTCCGGTGGCATCCTGCGCGGCTTCACACGTCACGCCTTCCCGTATACGGATTTGACCAAGGTTGATGATTTGCTAAATGTCCCCGGATTCATCGCTGGTGTAACAAATCCTACCTTTGAGCACCACCCTGAATGGTGGGACATCCTCTGCGATCTACCCAGCGGCAGAGTCAAGATCAGTAGCAGAATTGACTCTGCTCCCATCACTGAGGGCCTAGTTTACTTTCAGCAGCAGAATTCGGCCTTTGCAAACGTTGCCAGTGGTACTACCAACAATACTCAAGATCTGACCGGTGACAATGCGTTTATGGCCGATGTCTTGCGTAGCATGGCGGCGAGGCATGGTGAGCGTGTCATCCGGGCCAAGTGGCGCGACTGGGTCAGCAAATTCACCCGCATCGCCGCCCAGTTTGAAGAGAGCGTGTATGGCGCGAGTGCTCTTTATATTGGGGGCGATGACCAGGATTTGTTGCCGGCTGGAGTCAATGGACATGGCTATGTGTGGCCCGACGATGCGGCGAAGCATAAGGAGCTCGCTGGTAACGTCACCAGGATTGAGGGCTGGCGCAACACCCGCAGCTACTACAGTTTCATCCAGGTAAGCCACATACAACCACTGACATGGGTGTAAACACTAACGAAACCAGGACCTCGCCCAGGTTTACACAGTCAGACCCTTGAAGGGTTTAGATCTTGCCCACATGCACGACCGCCTGCGCATGCAACGTCTCTCGCCGATGCATAGCAAGGACATCTACGAAACATTCTCCAAGCACATCCACACTTACGACGAAATCTGTCTTCTTCTCAGCGTGGCCCCTGAATCGCATGCTGGACTCTTCTACATCGCATTGGGGCTATTCCACAAGGACCGCGACGTGCGGAATTACACGGCAGACCTGCTGGAACGCATTGCGGAACATGAAGCAGGCCAGCATTGGTGGAAGAGCCTCAGCCGCTTCGAGAAGCTGGCATATCAACGCATTCGACGGGAGGCCGAGGCTGAACGGGCAAGGCAAGAAGGCGGTGATACAATGAGCCCTGCCGTAGAAAACAGGATCAGCTAGACGTGGAGGATCAGGGAAGGGTAGAAAGAGAGATGCGTTATTGATGGAGCGGCATTTGTTTGTTCGGGAATTGGGATCATCTTTCTTTCCATCTTAACCTACGGGTATACACGGTCACGACTCATCATCACTCCTAACCACTCATCTGGGCGGCGTTGTCAGATTCATGCGGGAGACAAGGGAGCAAAGTCATGGGTTCTACGGGGTTGATGAGCATGTCATTGATGAGCGAAATGGGACAAGGTCTCGGTCATTTTAGTGATCATTTTTATTATTATTTTGGATTCCTTGGCGAGATACAACTAGTACCACCTTCGTCTTATAGACGAATATACTCCTAACTTGCTGATATTTTAAGCCGAATGCCGGTCTTAATGCCCCAGCCTTTATGACAACTTCCAGTACATCTCATATATACGGATGTGAAAGAGCATTAATTCATGCCCAAGGTCCAGAAGACCTGAAGTCGTCAATCGCTTACAGACGTGGTTCGGCTAGTCAAAGAAGGCCCAAGGCCTTGGCGGCGTGCTTGACGTGGTCGGCGCCGAAGGTGGAGATGAAGAAATAGGAGTGGTCGTAACCCTGTGATCGATCTGTTAGCATCGGGCTTCATTGAGGAGCACTTTGCGAGGACGAGGGGCACGTACCTCGCGGTAGTTAACATCAAGAGCGCTGACACCGGCCTCCTTGGCGGCCTTCTCCAGGTTCTCAGGAAGCAGTTGACCCTGCTTGTAGAAGTTGTCGGCAGTTCCCTATCCAATGTTGTTAGTCGTCTTGCTCATTCTCGTTTACATACCCCAGATGATGGATATATAGACTTACCACGTCAATGAGGGCGTTCAGAGGACCCTTCCAGCCCTTGACCAGCTCGGTGGCATCGTGCTTCTTCCACTCCTCCTTGTTCTCACCCAGGTAACCGGAGAAGGCCTTCTCGCCCCAGGGGCAGTTGACCGGGTTGCAGATGGGAGAGAAGGCGCTGACGCTCTTGTACTGGCCGGGGTTCTTGAGGTACAGCGTCAAGGCGCCGTGGCCGCCCATGGAGTGGCCGGAGATGGAGACGCGCGACGAGTCGAGCTCCTTGAAGGCGCCGAAGACGAGCCCGGGCAGCTCCTTGGTCAGGTACGACTCCATCTTGTAGTTGGTGCTCCAGGGGTCGCGGGTGGAGTCGATGTAGAAGCTGGCGGCGCTGCCAAAGTCCCAGCTGTCGTGCTCGCCGGGGAGGTCGAGGCGCGAGGGGAGGTGTCCGGGTACAGGAGAGCGAGGCCCAAAGACGAAGCGTGGGCGTGCAGGAAGCCCTTGTCAGTGACGTTGTCGGGCGTGCAGGTCAGGCCGGAGAGGTAGACGAGGAGAGGGGCGGGCGAGGCGGGCGTGGCGGACGGCGGCAGGTAGAGGGTGAGGTTCATGGGGGTGCCGGTGGTAGCGGACTGGTGGGTGAGCTTGAGGAAGCGACCGCCGAAGCTGGTGATGGTCGCATTGGTGGTGAATGCGGACGCCATGATGTCTGTGGCTGTGGTGTTGTGAGGGTGAAGGAGGAAGATGGATGGATATCAGGAGGAGAAGAGGTAATAAAGAGGTATCAATCAATTGATTCTAGCCAATAAATTAGGATTTGGCCTCTAGCTGTAAATGATGATTTAGATTCGAAGAATCTCTACTTCCGTCTCTCGAATGCAGTGGGGATGGGATGACCATGATATAGTTATCGATACCCGACGAAGCTGGCCCATCTTGTTCCAAAGTGGAGGCGGGGGTGAACCAAGGAGGGGAAGCTACCAGGGTTCCCCACATCGCCGCAACGCCGAAATATCTCCCAATCCCAATGATTCCCTTGACTTCCGTTTCCGCTTCCCGGTAACGCTCCCGAGGACGCTCCCGAGGACGCTCCCGATCGATTAGTTTCCATGATCCCATAGGTCTATCGTGGTGTAATGCTCCCATCATTGCGGTCCCTGTTCCCCAAGGCCCCGCGCCCATTGTATGTAATCCATTATCCGTTTGCCGCACACTTCCTAATTAGGACAAAAGACCCGTCCCGGAACTCCGCATAATTAATACGTTAATCACATCATAAAGCCTCGTTTTTCCATTCGTAGTGGTTTTTTTGGGGTGTTTTTTTTTTTTTTTGTCGTTTCGCATGCACTCGGTGGCGGCGCATCTATGCAGACCGCTTGGTGATGCTGGTGCTGGTGCTGTTGGACCACTTCTTGGCCTGGCAGTCGAAGCTCTTGAAGAGAGTGTCCCAGTTGATGGCGCCGAGATCGTACTTGTGCTCGTAGTTGAAGTCGACGGCGCCAAAGGTGCATCCGGTGGGGCTGCGGCAGATGCCGTCACAGTCCGTGGTGCGCGGGTAGCAGGAGAAGTCCTCGCCGTCGGGAGCAAATGTGTTGATGTTGGCGTGGAAGGGCGTGGGGAGCTGGTGGCACTTCTCCAGCTCGTAGACCTCGTAGTGGCAAGTGCCTGTGGCGTTGACACCAGTGCATGTGAGGATCTGGCATGTGTTAGTCTTGGGCTTTTTATTTATGTTTATGACAGAGCAAAGGGTGTCGAAAGGAGAATGGGATAGATGGTAGGGATAAACTTACACCTCCGACTTCGCGCTTGTGGAAGTTGCGGATAGGAAAGGCAGAAGCGGCCATGACGGCGATGGCTGCGATGGCGACAGAGAACTTCATAGTGGCGATTGGGTGTGTTGGGTTGGGTTGAGTGTGGGAGAGTTGATTGGATAGTTGTCTGAGTTGTAAGGGACTTGATGAATGAATCGAATTCTTGGTAGAGGCTGGAGAGGAGTGGTTGATAATTGCAGTTGAATCGAGCTCTTTTACGGTTTATCGACTGTGGCTACCAAAATCCCAACCACCGCCTTCGCCATGGGGGATGCACCACCAACCTCTTAAATAATCAAGCTGTAACAAGCACCACCCATCCGCGTGCTTTTCCCTCGTGCGACGGATGCTAGGTCCCGCGCAAAACTCTACCTTGTGCGTGGATCCCCCATCGACGTCATTCGCCCATCGGCAATGGCATGTCATGGACAATCATTGAATCGTCCGGTTGTGATAGTCCCCCGCCAAAGATGGGGCCGCGAGCCAAGTCTCACACTCGGCCCTCGCACCTCACAGGCTGCCCCGCCGCCGACAGCGCGAGAATACGAGGACGGCCCGTCGGCGCCTGCGAATAGGAAACCTCCGTCTTGATTGCCACGGAGCGTCCGGGTGCTGTGCGTGGCTTCGGCTCTGCCCAGCCAGCTGCCCGCAGAAGGTGACAGAAGGTCCGGGGGCTGGAACCGTGTTTGTGGCTCGTGGTTGGGTCGATCGTCGGCCGTCCAACCCGCCACACCACAGCCGCAAGCATTATGCATGCGTCTGGTCCCTGCGTCGCTTGCTATCGTACGGTTTCACATTTGGAGTCCAGCCTTTTTTTCATCGTCATTACGAGGTTAAGCCCCTCGGCTATCGTTGCGGGCAGTGCTTGACGTGGGGTCATCTTTACCTGTTTTCGGGGCGATGCCGTCATGTCTCATTCCACCATGGAGACCTCAACGTCAGGTCCCACGCCGATCTGTATCATGGCCAGACACGCGGCGTGGCCAATTGACATGACAGGGCTCGCGCTTTTTCGGGGTTTATCACAGCGGCATGTGAGAAACGGATGTGACGCACCATTCAAACTATGTTCCTGTGATGAACATTATCCGTCTGCTTGTGGTCCCAAGTGTTGTATTGCAAGACTCTCCGTCTCTCCAAAGGTGACGGTCATTTGTATTGAATTCTGGTCTAAACAGCGTTTTCTCGGGGATTTGTTCCTGAATTGTTTCTGAGCTGAACGGGCATAGCCGCCATCGGTCTTATTTTCCAATACCCCGATTATGTCGATCCATATATTTTTCTTCATCCCAGCATCTCGGTTGCCAGTTAATGTACCATCACCAATCTCATTCGTTCGGCAGTGGAACGAAACGGAACATTCCCAGCTCGGTCTGTAACTCTGTCATTCTCGCTTCACGTGACGATGTTGACCACGAGACTTCCCCCTGGGCTTCGGCATCAAGCAATCTGCTTCGTACCGACTTGGACAATGCACCAGCAGTAAAAGCACGTAACCCAAACAATGCCTTTTTGTTTCTTTTTGTCTAGTTCCAATGTACAGCCAAAATGACAAACGCCGCGCTCATACATCATAAACGACCTCGGGGACGTAGGATACACCGCGCACAGGTGGAGAGAAAGAGAGGATGAATCGGCTCAGCTTGATTGTCGTCTTAAGGCAAAAGTGATGGGTATATGCGCCTTGAATCCAATCAATACATTCGTCGTCCAATATCCCTTTACACTTTACTGCAGCAGCTCCTCGCAAGTCCAGTCCTCGTAGCTGTGGGCGCGTCAGTCAGTTTCGTCGTTCCTAGCATGCCCAGCCGTGTGTTGTGGTTTAACTTACTAGCCATCGGGGAGGTATCGTCGCACGATCAGAGGGATCTTCTTCTCTCGCATCTCCTTGATAGCGATTTGCAGGGGATCCGTCTCGCCCTCGAGATCAACCAGCACTGGCGCATTCATGCTGCGTCTTGTCAGTACGCCTCCTCACGTCGCAATACCCTTGGCGATGCCTGGACGAACCTGATCTGCAGAGCGCGGGTGCCCAAGATGCGTGCCCTCTCGTACTTGGTCATGTAGGGGGTCGTGGTTCGGTCGCTTTCGGGGATCTTCTTGTCCTTGAGGATCTTGTCGCCGCCCTTGAGCGCGTTCGCAGCAGCGGAGGGATCGCCCGAGACAACGACATTGTCGTCGTTGTCTCCGTTCTGTTGTTGCTCGCCATCCTCGTCGAGAACCTCGGGATCGTAGAACTCGCCGCCGTCCTCCTCTTCGTACATGGTCTCGTCGCTACCAGGCACGCGTTAGACAAAGAGCCAGTGGATCGGGGGCCGTGGCCAAAGCCGCCGCCTTTTTTCAATTACTTACGCGCCGCCGCCGACATCATCATCGCCAAAGTCAGACATGATCAAAGATATTCAGAAGAGCGAGTGAGAGTGCTGGGGAGAAGGCTGCCCTGACAAGTGAATGTGTAGACAATCCTTGAAGCGGCTTTGTTCAGCCTCGCAAAAAAAGCCAAAGAGCAACGGGATAAAATCCGGTTTCCCCGAAGATGTTCCGGTGCTGGCCGAGGTGGTCTGTGGTTTGGTCCGTCCATGGCGGGCGGAGAGTGGGGCGCGCCTGCCCGCCGAATCGCCTCCCGCATGCATCGTCGCCCACCATAAAATTTGAAGACACCGCCTTTAAAATGTTACCGATTCTGCCGCCTCGACAACATCCCAATCTTCCACCACCAGCCCAGTATTCGGCCCAGACATGACAGCACCATGAGTAAACGCGGCGCTGTTGGATCGGCGCCTGGAACCCCTTCTGCCAAACGGCAGCAGGTTGCCGACTTTGATGATCTGTGTTCGTTATCCCATCTCTCAAGCTTGTCTGCTTCTGCTAACTAACCTGATCTAGACATTGACGACCCCGATGACGATGTCACATCTGCTCAAACTCCTGGGTCTATGTCAGAAGCCGACTCCCCCATGACCGCAAACACTGGTGCCACCACTCCCCGCCCGAAGTTTCCCTCAGATCTCAAGACCCTCGCATGCACCTGGCCCGGCTGTCCCAAGACCTTCAACCGCCCTGCTCGATTGAGGGACCATCTCAACTCTCACACCAATTCGCGACCATTCAAATGCATATACGCTGGCTGCGACAAAGACTACATTGAGGATAAACATCTGAAGCAACATGTCAAGGCAGTTCACACTCTCGAGCGAAAACATGTTTGCTCCAAGGAGGGCTGTGGAAAGAGCTTCGTCACCGGTACGAGACTCAAGCGTCACCAGGCTGTTCATGAAGGCGAGGAGAGATTCCGATGCAAAGATTGTGGCCAGAGCTTCCGCAAAAAGGAAACCCTCAACAAGCATTCCCGAAAGGATCACCAGGGATTGCGAGCCCACCCATGCCCCGAAAAGGGCTGTGACGCCGCATTCGATTCCAAACCAGCTTTGAAGCGGCATCGGGAACGGGAACACGGCGAGGCCAAGTTCTGGTGCGGCGAGTGCGGCTTGAAGAGGATGCCGGACGGGACAGAGCAGCGTGTGGGATTCACCACAGAAGTCCTGCTCCAGGCTCATGTCCGCCAAGAACATCAGAACTGCATGTTCTGTGAGTTCAAATCCGCCTCTCGATGGGAACTTGAGAAGCATGTCGAGATGCACCACTCAGGGAAGACCGTCGAGGATCGGAAGACAATTGCATGCCCATATGCCGACTGCATCAAGAAATTCACCAAAAAGTCAAACCTTAATGCCCACGTCCGCACCGCCCACGAGGGCTTCCGCTTCGTCTGCGGAGAGGTCGACATATCCAGTGCAGGACTGGTCGGCTGGACCAACGACCAGGGCTGCGGCGACAAGTTCAGCACCAAGGTCCGCCTTGAGGACCACGTCCGCTACAAGCACCTGGGTCTAGAGCGTCCCAAGCTCTCCAAAATGCAGACTTCCCAACCTGACCTACTGGACGAGATTTCGGGCGCCGCCAACCTCGCTAAGCAAAACATCTCATGCCCTCACTGCGACGACGCCTTCTTCCGCTATCACGATCTCGACGTCCATCTTCAGACCATCCATAGCCCAGGCGGCAGCGCCGAGACTGACCCCGCCCTTTTCCTCTCCCAGACGCAGCTTGATACCGACCAGCCCCTTTTCGGCGATGACTTTACCGCCCTCGACTCGTGGCCCGAGGACATACAGCAGGAAGAAATATTTGCTGCTCAGATGAACTACGGTCCCGCCCATGACGAGTGGCCAGAGGACGAGGCCAACATTCTGCTCCTGGCACGCGGCTCTCACGAGCGGGATCCCATGATCGACCCTGCATTGGCAGCTTGATAATACGATACACATGAAAACTAGCGTTGACGATCGGTCCTCGCAATGTAATTTAGATACCCCCTGGCCTCGTGGCTACAGGAAGGAGACCTTACTAGATAGTAACCCTCCTAACCTTGACGAAGTATATGTTGACAAAAAGAGACGGGCGATGAACGAGAGTAGCTACATTTTAGGGTGAAGTGAAATAAAAGCGAATTTCAATTTCAACCAGTGCCGAGTTTGTTACGCCACGTCTATCTATGATCCTGAGTTGCCATGCAATGCAAACCTCCTTCCTTTCCCCGCGCCATTTAATGTTGAAGCCGGCGTTTTATGTACAAAGTAACAGGCGTTTCCAAAAGCATATCTCAAAGCCTATCCATTACCAAACTCCATACTCAGAAGAAAACCAAAAGAGGAATGGTTCTCACAATACAGTTCTGTCACACCTGATGCAGAAGGGCGGTTGTTCACTGTCAGGTCGGCCGAACATTCGTGAGCTGAGAGCACAAGGTCTCAATGAGTCCCAACCAGGGCATTAGTCAATCCAAGCAGCGCCATTCCGAGGAAACCAAAGAAGATGCACAGATTGCGGTTGTGGTTTAGACTCAGGCCCTCGACGAAGAGCTGGAGGGCCACACTAACCATAATCCCCGAAGTGATGGCAAACAGACAGGCATATGCGACAGCATTGGGAGCCATGTGTGTGCGACTGGCAAGCTTAAACCACAGGGCAGCGATGCCAGCACCGAAGGGCTGGGACAGGCCACCAAGAACGGCTGACCAGGCAATAGCACGCCAGCGAGAGCCAAGAGCCATGTAGAGTGGGAGGCACATGGCGAAGCCTTCTGTGATGTTATGGACAAACAAGGCCATAAAGACATTGAATCCAAGCGCTGGGTTTGCATGGTTGGTGGCATAGGTGATGAACCCCTCCGGAAACTTGTGGAGAGCAATGGCGATGGAGGTTTGGAGACCGATGGAGAGGAATGCATTGGTGGGAACGTGGTGATGGTGCTGTGCCTCGATATCATCTCCCTCTTCCATGGACGAGCACGAAGCTCCTTGCTCCTCCTCCTCTTCTTCTTCTTCCTCGTCCTCTTCGCACATGGGATCCAGGGGTTCGCGTGATGTAGCTCGACTCGTACGAAAGATTGGACTAATAAGAGTCTCAGATGCGTGACTGTGATCGTGATCGTGATGGTCATCATGAGCATCACCATCGTGATCATGGTCATGCTCATGGTCATGGTGGTGACTGCTGTGCGCGGCGGGCAACATGGCTCCAGTCGTCGTGCGAAGAACAGTCTGGTGTCGAGGGGGGTTTGCAGAGCGATTGTTCAGGTGTTTGAAGCATTCTTGGCCGCAGGGGTCTGTGTATCCATAGCAGGAACCAGACTCGTCGCAGTTGCATTTGGTGTCTTGGACAAAAGACATCACTCGCTTATGGACCTGAAGCATAGATGATCGTCGTTCCGCAGCTTCAGAATTGCCTGTCGTCGCTCGACTGCGGTTAACCACGGCAGGACTGATGGATTGCTGCGCCATCCTCTCGCTGCGGGCCGATGCATTTCTCTTCAGTGATTTGGGTCGGCCGTCGTGATCCGAGTCAAGTAAAGGGGTGGTTTCCGACACAACAGCATGGCCGTTGCCGTGGCTGTTCTCGAGACTTGATATCGATTTGTCCATCTTGGGACGTGAGGAGGCGCGGTGGGACAGTCGACGCCGAGCACGGCTTGCGCGGGAGTGTTTACGGCTATCATGACCAGAGTGAGCATCCTTGGCGGTCTCATCGTGTGTATGGTCGCAGTCGACAACATGAGTAGGCATGTGCTGGTGCAGAAACCGCGAGACGGACTGGATGCCAATGAAGCCGCCAATAAAGCAGGACATCATAAGGAGCCCAGCAGCTTGATCAGACCAGCCGTCGCCTTTGAGATATCCCTTGGACTCGGGCAGCATACTATACAGCGCAGAGAAGAGCTGGGTATTGATATTAGCAGGTGCATGAGAAATATGGCAGGGGGTGGGAGCGTACCATGACACCAAAGCTCAGACTCAGTGAGCAGGCAAGGAAGCCATTGCTGTCCTGTATACGGAAGTTCCGCTTCCCAGGAAACAAGCGGACGATGATGTCAACGCAGACAACGGAAGCACCGACAACGCAGGCTAGAATTATTTCCAGTGTCAGCACAATGCAGGCCAAGGGGAGAGAATGGCGAAGCGCAAGAAGAAATCCTGCTGGTGAACGCACCAATGCCGCTGACGATACACATAATCCATCCGCGAGTATCATTCTCAATTTCTCTGCTCGACAGAGCCATGGCCACAACTGCTCGTCCGCCTCCGACGAAGGCGTGTGTCCTGAGGGTTCGTGAAGGTCACAGCATGTGCGTTGGGAATGAGCCTAGAGTGCTGAGACTGAAGCTGGGACCGGGTCTGAGGTTCACGTTGAGCCCGAGGTCGAGGACGAGACTGACGCTGGGCGGGCGGCGCGAAGCTGGTAAAATGCGTGGAGAGGTGGGACGGGTCTTTCTGATGGCGCAAAGCGTAGCGTGGGCCGCGGACGGAGTAGTTCGTGGGCTACTAGGGCAGATGGGGGTCTTTGACTAGAACCAGACGGTAAACGTCCCGAAAACCGCAGTGATTTGAGCTAGTCTGCTGTCGAAGGCTTCTGAGAAGACGATGTGGAGGGAGGAGAAACGAAGGGGAAGAGAGACAGAAGACGAAGGCGACGACGACACTGGAGATGGGTGGTGATGGGTGGTGATGTCAAGCAGGCACGAGGCAGTGTGGGATTGCCACAGTCAATCACAATAGGCCCCTCCAGCGCTGGCTCACTCGCACGGAAACAAGGGGGAGCTACAGTGGACAAGGTACCTTTCGCCCTGCCGGATTCCACCCTTTGCCTCTCTGTCAGGCGCATGGCGTGGGGGAAAGGCCTGGTGGCCATTGTTAGTGGCCTCATGCCGCTATTCAATCGCTGCTCCCGGCGTGCTACTGGGTGCGCTGGGTGCGCTGGGGCACCGGTGAAGGGGCGCTGGAGTGGAGGTTGGCCCTCAGGGTTCTCACCTCCTGTCAAGCCCGCCTCGTCATTGGACATGGCCGGATGGACCGCCCACCCGCCCCAGGCGCTCCGACTTGCAATCGACGGTTCGGTGAGACAAAAAGCACATGCAATAGGTATGTTCGACCGTGCTTGCGGAGAAGCGCACATCTGCTGGGGTTCCAGGCAGGCAGTCCGAGAGCGGTCCCATCTGCTAGACTACTACCTAGCCTGCTCATTGCTGCCCGTGGCCGTGGAGAGAATCGACACTGGAAGAAAGAACCTTGCCCGCTAGAGCCGGACGCTAGAGCCCCATCTCAGTCCTCCGCTGTCATTGTGTCAGCGGATGCTGACACCACAAACGGATCCCCATGTCCTGACGCGCTTTGTCCGTCCTTTCCTCGACTCGATGCTTCCCCCCGGATGCGGCAGGTAGCAATAGCAAGCTGTATTGGGCACCTTCGTATCAAATGCGCGGTGTATGTCGGCGGCGTAGGATTCAAATCAAGACCGTTGCATCTGTTGAGCCACCGCAGCCCTAGCGGCGAATCAAATCCTCACATATCGTCATCAATAGGCTTAGTGCGAGCCTCGGGACGTATCAGAGACGTCTAGTTGGCGTATCGAGCACCATCTTCCAAGGCGATCGGCTGGCTGCGGCAATGGCCACTTATCAAGTCGCAGGTCAAATCCCACCTACCTAGATAAGAATCATAGAAACCGACAAGATCGCAGCATTTTACTTCCACCTGGGAAATGAGTCTGCTCTCTATAAAGCCACAGTAGAGTTTTGGCGGGTCTCGCGGCCCGATCCATGAAGCAGTCCCCCGATTAACCTTGTGAAATACCCTGATGGCCGACTGGCATTCCCAAGTCGCAATGAACCAACAAAGCAGGTCGTGACAGTGACACCAGCAAGGGAACGAAGGGTACGTACACTCAAGTTTCAGAAGATGCTCGACCTTCATTCGCGAATAGGTCTGTGCAGTCGCGGCTCAGCATGGTTCCATCTACTTACTAGTCACTGCATCTCGACTCGCACATTGGAGACCTACCCGAAGACTACGGGCTAAATACCATGTAACACAATTATGGTCCCAGCGCAGGAGCTTTAGCTTCCGCAATCCCTCCAAACCTCGCAGCTGCTGACGTCAATCTGGTGGGACCCCCACGATCCTGGCAGGACCCTTGATCTGCCATGCGGCGGGAAATCCCCGGCTGCTCCAGCTCCCGCGCCAAAAAATTTAGGTCAGCTCGGTACTGTATACCTGCCCTCTCACACACCGAACTATCAGCCCGTGGCTCCAAGACATCACGACAAAGCGCAATTGGGCCAACGTCCACCTCGTGACCTACCGTTCGGCACCCGTCTTGTCCCGTCCTCTTCTCAGCCGAGGTACCTCTGGCTCTTTCCTCCTCCTCCCCCAAACCGAAGCTCCAAACGAGGCTCGAAGCTCCTTCATCTCCGCCACCATGTCCAAGGCTACCTTCGCGACCATCGCCATCAGCGCCGGAGGCGGTGCCGCCTTTGCCGCCGGCCTATACTCGCTCCGCGGTGGCAAGCGCTCCGAGGTCCAGCAGGCTCAGGCTCCCCCCACAACCGCCAACTTCCTCTC
>JAANBB010000521.1:0-24978 GCA_014621425.1 Cylindrodendrum hubeiense | reverse complement strand
TCTTCCATCTCCCCCAATCCATCCCCCCCCAATAAAATTTGTCAGCCCCATCAGCTGACCTCACGCTCACTGATGCTCACTCCTCACTGTGGCTGCTGCGGTCGGTCCGAAAGTCCGTCCGGGCCAATCTACCGCTGCATCGGCGCTTCGAGTTCACGGATGTTGCGATAAAGCTTACTCTCGGACTCTCCGCGTCCATTAATTACAACGCTCTGGTTACGCCGAAAATTTCCTGAAGCACATGTCGCACGTGTCGCACATCTCTAAATTTACTCCTAAATTTACTCTTGAAACCACGGCTCTTGCTGGTCCCAGACGCCAGACGCCAAACGCCATGACCCCGCTCTATCGGAAAGCCCTCGTCCTCGGTGCGACATCAGGCATCGGGGAGACCCTTGCCTCCAAGCTGGTCGCGTCCGGAACCAAAGTCATCGCCGTAGGCCGTCGCCAAGATCGCCTGGATGCCCTAGTCCAAACCCTCGGTGCGAACAATGTCAGTGCAATTACTTTCGACGTCACGCGCTTGGCCGACATCAAAGAATTTGCCGCCAATATCGTACACGAGCACCCAGACTTGGACTGCGTCGTCATCAATTCTGGCATTCAACGGGGCTTTGACTTCTCAACCCCAGAAACCCTAGACCTATCCGTTCTTGGCGACGAGCTGACGACCAATTACACGTCGGCTGTCTATCTCACTGCCGCATTCTTGGCACATCTCAAGTCTCAGGCCAGTGCTCATCTCGTATACGTTAGCGCAACGTTGGGTCTCATCCCGTCCATGATCCGAACACCAAACTATAATGCCTCCAAGGCCGCGCTGCACTCGTTTATCATGAACGTCCGGAAGCAGTTGGTCGAGGCTGGCCAAGCCCACGTGCGCATGGTAGAGGTTTTTCCACCAGCCGTTCAGACCGAGCTCCACGATGAGAAGCATCAGCCGGACCTGGTTAACGGCGGGGAAATTGGTATGCCTGTTGTAGAGTTTGTAAATAGAATGTTAGACGGCTTGGCAGAGGGTCATGACCAGTTTGCCATCGGGCCCGGTGAAAATCTCCTCAAGGAAGGCGGATGGGAGTCGCAGCGGGCCAAGATGTTCGAGGATCAGCAAGTCGTCCTCAACAATGCGCTAGCAAAGTATCTGAAGAAGTAACTTAAGCTTAATTAAGATCACCATGCAATCACAAGTCTCTCCGAGGCCGAAACGAAGGTTTAGCAGATTTGCTTGTGAGCTGAGGCGCAGCTCAAGAAACCGAGGCCAAGAAACCGAGGCCAAGACAACGGGTTCAGGCTTAGACCTGGTCCTCGATAGTTTTCAACTATCACGAGTCGCAAGAAAATTTTGACTCTCGTAAACAGGCTTGGGAGCCTAGGTCAGGGGGCTCCAGGAGTGATACGATGCTGAGACAGAAACAATTGCACTGGTTAAGAAACAAAGTAGGTTAGGTTGCATCCGATGCTACCCTGAGCACAAGGAGCCCATAGATTTGAGCACTGTTATTCGCACACACAGATGATACATGGCCTTGCATTAAAATACTACGTCAAAGATTGTATCTCACAATACCCTGTATCACTGGGGTCGCCTGGGCGTAGTGTGTGCGTACATGTGTATTTTAAGGGCAAAACAGTGGTACAGGGTAGTCAACCCAGCTTTAGATGACATTGCTGACTTTGTGTAAAACGGTCTCAGTCTCTTGACATCGTGTGAATGTGGAAGATAGATTCGAGATTATATGAGTGCCTGTAAAATAAGATGAATGAGGGAGGAGAGAAGCCACTATCGCAGTGTTTGAATCACTATCAAACCTAGCAGTAACATAACTCACACACATGTTGGCGACAAGACGCGTGTCACGCAATCTTGGAATTTGGCATGTGATTATTGAAAGGCCATTTTAAATGAATGTATCGTATCCAAAAAGCATGACAATTAAAGTACCTCGATATTTATTAATAAATAAACTACTTTATTTAAATTTATCCAGCCTCATTTTCACCTATTCATGGTATCACGATTCCGACGTAAGCTGACGCAACACGTGACTTAGCACAGCTGATCTTAAAATGAGGCAATTGTGAGGCCGAAACTTACGCTTCGGATACAAAAGTACCGCGTCAACATGCGCTTACTAAACATCCACACGCTGAAATTGGAGGACTTCCTTGGCGACGTTCCTCCATATGCTATATTATCACACACCTGGGGCGATGGGGAAGTTACGCTTCAGGACATGGACCGCCATGACCTGATCCAAAAGCCAGGATGGACCAAGATTGTCGGGTTCTGCCAGGCCGTCATAGAATTCTTCCCTGAGCCTCTAGAATACGCCTGGGTCGACACCTGCTGCATTGATAAAACAAGCAGCGCTGAGCTATCCGAAGCCATCAACGCCATGTTCCGCTGGTACGAGCAGGCCCAGTGCTGTTTCGCTTACCTCGAAGACGTGAGCCACGGTGGCGAAGATGACCCAAACCCAATTCGCGATGACTTTGAGGCTTCCCGGTGGTTCACCAGAGGCTGGACCCTCCAGGAGCTGCTCGCGCCGCAATCAGTCGAATTTTTTGACCGAAAGTGGACATATCTTGGGAATAAAAAGGAGCTCGCCCCAAGAATATCCAACAGGACTGGAATCGATGAGGAAACACTTCTCGGTGGCGAGCTGTCCTCAGCTAGCGTTGCCCAAAAGATGTCATGGGCAGCTAGTCGGCAGACGACGCGGCTAGAAGACATTGCCTATTGTCTTCTCGGCATCTTCGGCATCAATATGACGATGCTGTATGGAGAGGGCGAGAATGCATTCATTCGGCTGCAAGAGGAAATTCTTAAAGAATACGATGACCAGTCCATATTTGCATGGGACTCTTCGGCCGTGCCTGAATCCGTGTCCACAATCGGTATACTTGCGACACACCCCCGTCTCTTCAAAGATTGCGCCGCGATTCAATCTCATCCCAGCCAAGGAGATCTGGTTGTCACGAACAGAGGCATCCAGCTCGATATTCCGCTCATACAGGAGCAAAGCAACCCAGGGCAAATGCGTGGACTGCTCTCGTGCTATTCGCAAGGCGACGTTGCCTTGGCCGTCGGAATCGGCCTTGTGCAAAGTTCCAACCGCAAAGATCAGTACAGCCGAACTCGTACACCAGTCAATAACACACCGAATTTCGCAGTGTTTAGGCCGCAGAAGGTTTACCTGACTAAGAGAAATAGACTATCAAGAACAGACGATTCGGTGGCCACCGCCTGCTGGCTTCACTTTGGCTCGCTCGAGTTCATCCGCTGTCACCCGCCTGGCGTGTGGCACCGAAGCTCTCTGACGACGACCATGACAATGAATTTGGGACGTGCGACTTCTGAACAGGTGGCCACACGTGTCATTTTCAAGACTCTCTGTTCTAATTCCGTTTGTCTTGTTCTCAACATGACGCCTAGTAAGCGGACTTGTAAACTGAGCCTGGAGTATCTTCAAACCAAGGATGATAGCAGCTATACTGTGACGTTACTGGATTATATAAGTACGGATCCCGCCGCTCCAAGCAATAAATTGATCTTTCCTTCCAATCAAGTCACAGCAGAGTGCAAGGTCGAGCTCATTCGAGGCTCATGGATGTACAATGTTTCTATCTCACAGACCATGAAGAAACCCGTACGGATACCGGCGCCGTTGAGTAGTAGGAAATGATTGCCCTCATGGCACAGAATGGGTGGCGAGGGATTGCAACTCTGCGAATTTCAAGCAAACTCGTGACATCTAGTGCCGGGAATCAACAATAGAGTTGATGATTTCTAAATGTGGTTTTAAGATTAGTTGGTCTTTATGTAGCTAGCTGTCTGGCCTAGGATATCACAATGCTGAATACCTCGAGTCCTAAACGCCCTCAGCTGAGATCAGGACAATACTGACTACATTTATGATTCTCTTTATAATGCCCGGGATCAGAAGATTTGTGATGGAAATAACAAAGCGTCACTAGAATCAAGTTCCCATGGAGCACTAGTGGTAAAGAAGGTATCATCACTCAGGTTTTAGACATCGGTTATAGAATATGGTGTAGTAAAATTATTCTATAAAATGGCTTCTAATGACCGTCTAGTAGACGGGAAGCTTGAAGGCAGGGAAATCGTAAGTCCAGCTCTCAATCGACTTCTCGTGGTTGACGCAGTCAAACTTGGTCTTGCTCTTCCAGAGAGGTCGGGTAGGCCACTGGCAAAGCATCTGAGTCTCGCCCTCGTTGTCGCCAGAAGAAACAGTGGTGTTCAAGCGGCTGGGCTTCACATCGTTCTCAACCCAGTCAATCATAATCTCCATGTTGTACAGGGGGTAGGGACCGGGCTGGAGATCGTTGGCGCCACAGTGGCCGGCTCCGGGAATCAGGTACAGCTGGTACCAGTCCTCGAGAGCCTTGAGGCTCTTCTTCTCCGACAAGTCGCCATACATGATGGAACGGACCGACTGCCAGTAGTGGACAGATGAAGCGGCGGGAACGCTGGAGTCGGATTCACCGTGGTAGTGGATCATCTTACCTCCGGAAGATTGGAAGGTGGTGAGATCGGGGAGGGTGGTTTGAAGGCTGTCGAGGTACTTGACGAAAGCAATGTTGATCCACTCGACTAGAGTGTCATAAGTGACGTTGTTGAGGTCAGAGAGGTTGTCGAGATCCACCATCTGAACAAACTTGGTAACGAACTCGCCGCCAGTAGAGGGAATGCTGAGCTCCCAGGCATCAGTCTCGTTGTTGTAGGTGGTGTCGGCATCTCCAAGCTCAGAGGCAATCTGCCAGGAGAGGTAGGCTCGCTCGCCCTTGCTGTTGTGGAGACCTTCCCAAACGGCCTTGGCAACAGCGACTCCCTCAGCGGTGACGGTTCCGTTCTGCTCGGGCGTGGTGCTGCTGGTGCTGCCTTCGGCACGCTTGTTGAAGCCGAATCCCAAGGAAGAGCTGGTCTCAGCAGCGCAGTAGTAGGACTCGCCGATGATCGAGGTCAGGTCGAAGTTGAGCTTGCAGAGATCGGTTCGGGACACGACGCCATCGGTTCGGCCATCGAGAGGATCGCAAGCTGCAATGGTGGCGTTGACGATCTTGGCAAGCTCGCAGGGGGGCGGGTAGTAGTCCAGGGTCTTCTCGACAGTGACCGGGAACACGTGGTTGACCTGCTGATGGGCGTAACGGAAAGCCGGAGCACCGACGACGACACCATCGTACTCATCACCCCAGCGCTGGACCTGGCTCATGCCCTCACGTCCACCGTCGGAGCATCCCTCGTAGTAAGTGTAGAGCTTGTCGTCGGTACCCATGCTGTAAAAGCCCCTGGTAATGGCCTTGCCAACCTGGGTCATCTCGCCAAGTGCTTGGTAACCAAACATGTAAGTGGCGTCCCAGTTGATGGATCCATTTCCATAAAGGACAACCTCGTCATAGCTGTAGTTGAAGGCGTCGTAACCAGCATCGGTGGCACCGCTAGCAGCACCGTAGCCCAGACCGCCAGTTGCGTCACTGGAGAGAGAGTAACCTCCTCCACCAGCAACGTAGAAGCGGTTCTTGAACTCAGAAGGGGGCAGGAAGGCGTACTTGACGACAACCTCATCGCCCTTGCCGGTATGGGTGTAAGAGAAAGTGACGTTGCAGTAGTTGTAAGCGGTGGTGCTGCCCATGCCAGAAGTTGCGTTGTACACAGCGCTGGCGGTGACAGTCGAGGGGAGCAGGTCAATGCCGAGCAGAGTGCCGTTGGAAGGCATGGCAGACTGCACGTTGGAGACCTTGCACACATCAGCGAGGGTTGCGGCGTTTGCCGAAGCTGCCAGAGCAACGACAACGGCGCGCGAAGATTGACGCATGTTGGGCGAATTGGGTATTGAAACCAAGTGAATGTCGGGAACGAGTGCGGTAAAGAAGCTATCAGTTAATGAGTGTCTGTCAGAACTATAAAGACTTATTCGAGAGTAAACTAGTGGTTCTAGCGGCCATCTTATAACGCCTCTGAGGTATTCTTAGCTCGTGTGGGCACGTCTATACTGGGTCGTCGACTACGTAATCCCGGCCTTGAACAGCCACTTCGCCTTCAGCCTCCCCCATGGATCTTACGTCACCAAGCCGAGCTGCCGATGTCCCGAACCTAGTTATCTGATGAGAACGTAAGTCGACGATCGTGCACTCGGGAGACGGCAGAGAATGGCCCTCCCGTGAGTAGGAGCTGAAACGGGGTAGGCCCGACCGTTGAAATGAAGGGGTGGCTGTATGCTCTGCCGGTAGCGCGCCGGTAGTGTGCGGGTAATGTGCCGTGGAAGAACTTGCAGCCGTTACACAAACAAGTCTCTCAATTGCTGTGCTCGTGCAAAATCTGGGGACCGGGTCGTCGCGACAAATAATTAATTTCCTTTCAAACTTGCGCAGGGAGATCCTAAGCTGTTTTCACGCTGCGATTGCGCGGCCAGTAGGGCCATAAGGGAACAATGATTATTCCCGACCCACCGCCGGTATAGGACGTGATTATACTTTTTTGGAAATTAGCGTCAACGACGTCACACGGTTCCAATCAATCTCAAGCGGGTATACGCGTACTCCGCCGAACAGTCTAGGCCCTAATCAATCGACGCTCATAGCAACGTACGCGTCCTCTCCCTTTGGAGGCAAAGCTATCGGAGGTCCGACCACGCCCGATGGGCTGTATAAAATGCCGGGCAGTCATTGAATATACCGAGTCGAAAACGCCGAGAGAGCTTTTCGTCGGGGATCCGGCTCAACCACATTGTAAACCTAATCGCGAATACAGAACGGAGAAATGCCTACGCTAAGTACACTAGCATAGTATTCCTGCAAGCGATTACCGGCATACAGCTTAAATAACAGCTTAATTTACTACTTATCCTAGCTGTTGTAGGGTTAGATGAAGCACTAATGTGTTACATGGCTTTGGTCTGTCCGATGCCGATACCGAGACCGAGACCAACATTTACCCTATATATCGTGCGTATTGCCCGCCCTGCTTCTGCAATGAGTGCCGTGCTGGACAGCGTCGACATAGAAAATGGCTCGAGCACCCGGACTTTTACTACCCACACGAAAAGAGCGAACCCCCTCGAGCACTGGCCAGTTTCCAGTCGACTACGGAAGGTTTCTCCGAAGCTCCAATTTTTAAGCGGCGGGTTTGAAACGGTAGGCTATAGTGACCTGAGAGTGGTGGATCACACAGGTTATGCTGGCTGCTAATGAGCTTCTGAAGCCGGAGAAATTGCGCGGCCCGGTATAGGAGTGGAATGAGAGTGGTGCCCATCACGGTTGCAAGCCAGCCAATGGGGTCGACAACACCCGAAGAGATCGTCGTCTTCTCATATTGGCCCATCAGCTGTTGGAAAACCTACGTGGCCAGCGGAATCCGAACCCGACGTCGCCACTTTATTCCATGCCACCCCGATTCCATTCGTTACGTGGGAAGGTGGATTGGAAGGTGGATTGCCTCTTGTTATCGACGACCCGGTGACGAGAACCACGCTATCCTGCTCCAGTATTGAAAGAGAAGGTCATTTTGCGAAATCGGCGATCTTACATAAGACGAGGCAAAACGCGCACCTGATGGCTTTATCGACATGTTTCCGAACTATACTCTGCGCTGCGGGTCAAATCGATCGGCTTCCCCGAAGAGAACCTCGGCGCTTCTCCATTCCTGGATTTTGACTCAGTGGGGCACTGCGGGCACTGCTGCACCTGGTGGGGGTACGGGGTGGATGTCGTCTATAATCGAGTCCCATGGGAGTTATGACCTCGACGAACTTGAAGCTGCCCCCTTTGCAGGTGGAGGCTCAAAGCGGACGTGGCTTTGTTACTCCATCCGACAAACTTTTTCAGCAAAGAAAACCTCGGATGAATGGCAAATATGGTCGAACGCCTTTAATGGATAACTCTTGGTCGAAGCCCAACTAGCCAGCTCTGGAGACGGAGGGCTCGCTGTTGTCTCATTTCGGCCATTTTCGACGGTAGGCTCCCCCGTGTTCTTGACAGTTTTGAGTAATTTCGGCTCTGGCGTGGAACTGCTCCTACAACATGTAGGTATTGGTGATTCTGAACTTTTACTCACTATCTGGCGTCTAATCGATGCTACATTGCCGAAGAAAATTCTCCATCTCGCAGCACGACGCATGTTGACCGAAGGAAATATTTTGCAACCCGTCTTTGAAGGGAGTGGCGGACACGTTGCATGTGGATAGCGAAACCCCAATGTCGTTGCAGGCAGCGATCCAGAGCAGCAATTCGGACGGAGCACTGTTCTTCACCACGAAAGGTACGATACTCGCCACTGTGGCACGCAATATACGCTACGGTCTCGCAGAAAACGTGCAGGCGAAGAGTAGAAACCAAACCCGAACGTTCTCCAAATGGCCACCACACTCATAGACAATCGCGTCGATATCGAGTAGACCAAAGAGGCCGTGGTATCTGCCGCAAGCCAGCCATACGGACGGGAATTTATTCCTACGATGAGCATTGGAAAACAATGCGTATCCAGCTTTTGTGGACTCGAGAGGAGATACCCTCATGCACATGGTTGCACCTACTCTTCGGGAGACTCTCCAGAAGTGCCTGATCGGCTACTACGAATCCTCACAACTGAAGGAACTCGGACCCTCCCCTGTGGTGGTCACTGACCTATCTACTGTTTCGATGATGAAGATACTGATCGACTCCGACCAGATGGCGGAAAAGTCTCAGACAGGCCGATGACCCGGCATACAAGACACTTCGGTTGGCGATATTCACGAACGTGCTTTGCAATGAAATACGGAGAGGCTTTACAACGGGGTTGTTTGATTGAAGCATGAATGATGTTTCAGGAATTAGCTCGACGGACGAAACGTCCCTACTGTAAGACAAGAGAGAAGTGACGCCGCGAGAATTCACTTCAAGCATGGGGCACAATTGAATGCTCAGCAGGCGGACACTGAGGAAAACTCCGTACAGTATCGCCACTCTGGGAGCGATAGCCGCCATCGTAGTCATCCTTTCTATATTTGGCGCTCAACTTCAGGCAATGGGCATCATCCGTGGAGGCAGGCAGGCCAAACCGAGTGTCAACCACTGATGTCGCGGTGCTCCGTGGTGATCCAAAACCTCCGCATATAGTTACGGAAATAAATCCAAGGGATCCTACGCTATTTTCTATCTTCTCCAGCGGGACGTCTCATGAACGAGATTCCAGATATTTCCCGATCAGTATTAAGAGTAAACAATGAACAAACGCCAGGAATGCCCAAAGACCTAATTTTCTTTTACATAATAATTTGGCCTATTCACAAACACAGAACATGGGGGTCTGTGGGCCCGGCCGGGTTCGGCATCGGTAAGTGGATTCATGGGACTATATTTAAAGCTTGGCCACATCAGACATATTGAGAGAATTCAGCAATCCGAATAACATGGTTGTAAAGTTAAGGGTTTCACATGATGATATAGTTGTCAAAAGATTGCAACTTCGTTAGGGAAATGTCAATAGTCGGGTCGGTTTTATCGCCGAGAGGTGATGATAATATGGTTAGATTTGTATAGTGCTCAGTACATCGCAGTCTACACTTGCAGCTAAAGCCTCCCTGGTAATCAGCTTGCTTGCCTATTAGGGTCCTGTAGTCTCGCCAACTCTAAAAGTAGCCGGTAGGTATAGATACGCATATCATCTTCTCGGAAAGCCTCTGAAAACCACCTCCGGCCCTGCTCCGCGATCTCCTTAGCCCGTTGCTTCCCACTTTCAGTTGATGTGAGATAGAATATTAGCTCAGGAACCTCCTCCAAGCTTTGGCTAACCGGTATATAATGAACCCAGGGGCTGAGGCGATCATCGTGCCATTCTCGGAAAATCGTCTGCTTTATCGGAAGTGATTTCGAAGCCAGTAGCTTGTAGTAGCGACCGCTGATACCATTTCCATCAATATCAAATACCAGTCGTGATCGGAGGGCTTCATCTTTGTGTGCCCAAGCCTTGGTGTTGAAGTAAGCATCTTGTTCCCGACATGATGCTCTCTGGCACTGGAATATCCTAGTAAAGGCAACATCAAATAATCTGCCATTCAGGAATCTCGATTCCGAAGAGCCAATAATGCCACCCTCCTCTCTTAGGTAATGGTGCCGTTGGTTGAGATTTTGCCCCAAACTTACAAACCGCTGCCGATGAAAATACCGCCATTGACCATCTAAAGCAAATCCACCAGTAGTTGAACCGGCCCAGTAGATATTATTTCGTTTCTGATCCCATTCAATGTCGAATGCATCGTCATATTGAAACTCAGACTCATTATAAGCTGGACTTGGGAATAATATATCTCCCATTGTAGAGGGTGCACCTGTTGAGAGTATCGGCACTAATCCTTCGACCAAGCGAAAGGATGTAGGGCTCATAACAAGGCCATGCATAGCACTGTACTCGGGATGTTGACAGAGATCCATAGTGGAAGAGATATTGGTAACGAAAGGCAGGCCAAACGTTTCCACAGTGTGTTTGGGCTTGATTCCTCTCTGATTTGACTGAGTAGCGCAGAACCTTGTGATCGCTTGCCAAATCGGCCGATTCGATAAGTTGGTCAATTTGAATAACCCGATTGGCTGAGACACGGTGGCTTTCGGTGATGGTGGTGGAAGCAGTACTCTTGGCTCATCGATGTGATTCACAAGAAACTGAATGTCAGGGAGAATTCCTGGCAAATCTCTCATCAGTCCATTGAAGAAAAGTTTGATGTGCCTGTCGACTGTACGATAAAGATGGTTGCATTCAGTTTTGGCTGTATTGCCAGAAAATGCACAAGACCATAGGTCAATGCCTCGCTTGTTTTGGGCGTGGGCTATTGTCTCAAGGACCTCTTTGCCGCTTATTTTCCAAAATGGTGAGACAGTATCGTAAATTATGTCAAAATCGTCGATGATGGCTGAATTATGTGAGACCGCAAACTCGTACCAACCCTCAAAGCCAGGTGGCGGTTCGATACCGTATCTGCGTTGATATTCGTCACAAGCGGCTAGGTAACTTTTGGATTGTTTTTGCAGTTGGCCTTCGAAATCCTTCCTAGCACTGTGGATCAGAGCTTCAACAGGGTGCCCTGGAAAGTGGAAACTGGGTGCGGAAGATTGTGCGAGTCTGATGGCGAAGACGTTGAAAAGGTAAGGAATTAGGGGGATGAAAAAAAGAGCCCAGAGCATTGATTTAGCTGAAGCCCGCTTTGGAAGCACGCTGATGACCTGGCCGAGGCTCAGAAAAGAAGACACGATGTGCGATAACGCTTGAGCTTCTGAGGGTTGCATAAATGGATTGCGTGTGGACATGATACTGAATGTCCCCATCATGGTAGCAATATCCCAGGAGGAATTTCGGACCTAGGAAGTGAGTCAGCATCCTCCATGATCACATTGAGAAGTGTACTAACGTACCGTTTGAATGGTATGATACCAAGAAAAGGCTTTCGCTAATCCCAGCGATGATATCCATACCACATTGTCTCGAGGGAAATTGAATAATATAGTGCGTATGCAGAGTAAAGTGACTAAGATGATCACGACACGGAACGACAATGGAGTAATATCATCTTCGAGACTGATAAAGGGAAGAAACTGAAGGTTGTTGGTAGTCCTCGGCAGGACAGCGATATAGACGATCAGTAAGGCAGCAACTGAAATGACTGATAAGGCAGAACCTCGGAGGTTCCAATTGAACAAGGTCAGGATAGCGAATAAAGCGGCCAAGCCTGCACCCCAGACCGTGTTAACAAGAGGAGAGAAAACCCAAGAATTGGAGTACCTCCACGCATACATCTTAGGCGTAAGATACTTCTGAGCCATCAGGAGTAGTGGGGTTAATGCTGGCTGGTGATAGTTAGCTGAGAGGAGCCCCTGTATTTACCAAGCGTGAGCTACCTACAATGAACCCAACCATATTGCTCTCCGCCTTAAAAGCGCAAGACGTGGAAATGGCTATAGCAACAATCCACAATGATCGTGAGGACGAAGATTGTGTCTGGGGATTGCTAGAAGAAATTGATCTTGGGATTATGTTCACATCCGATCGTCTTGTAGACTTGAACAGGATCGGCAGCATCATCCAGCCTAGCATCTCCGAGCAGAACTCGGACTGTCTGGAGGACAGGCATTGCATCAATACCGTGCACAGTGTTGCTGCTCCGGCCGACTTGGTGATTGGGTCGATGTCGGAAAATTGCGGTTTCCACATGGTTAGACTCACTCTTTACGTGAAAGCTCTATCTCGCAGACACTCTGCAGAGCTGAAGTTTTACAGTCAAGATGCGAGAACGGATTTTGAGGCCAGCTCTGTTCTCGGTTCACGCCTAATGTCTACGCCACTAATGGATCATTTAAAGCTCGAGGACAAGCCGGAAGAGATCCGAAGATGATTGTGGATACAGTGTTGGCAGTAGGCTCATTGAGGGCCAATCAGTCATTTGTCTGTTGGCTCTAGACACGTTATGCAGGGTCGAATACGAGCTCTGTTGGTTCTGGTTACGCGACAACGATCAACCAACTGTAATCCCATCATAAAGAATCCACTCTCTTCCACATTCCCCGGGTAGTACACTCCGCGACAACCCGGTACATTCAGGTCGATGGGAGGTCATCTCTGCCTTCAGGTACAGCGACGGTTGTACGACTCATCCCACATTTTTCAAAACTTCCACTCAGCAGCATAAATCCCATCAATAGTAGCGTTGGTCTAAGATTGCTTTTCTGCAGCTCTTGTACCCATTGAACCCACAAATCGAGAGGTGTCAGCGCTCTCAAACACTATTACCAAGGCACCGCTCTCATCATAGCTGTCAACAACCTCTAGTACACTTAATAGAAGCCCCTGTTGCGCCCACTGACATTCTCAACACCAATGGAGCATTCTCACCGCTTCAACTGACCTAACACACCAGACATTTGCTAACTCTCGGGCACCCTCCCCGGCCCGACGGAGCCTCATTTCCAGATCGATTGTTTTCTCTTGCACTCCAACCAGGGTCTCAGCGTGACATCAAAGCTAGATGAACGTGCAGGGGCTAATGAGCTTGTACGGGGTATGCTTAATCGCTATAGTGTAGACGGGCCTAGCGTCATGTTATTGGAGCGGGTCCTGTGGTAATGCTAATCCCCGTTTCGACCATTCACCACCTTCCTTGCTCAGCGATGATCAATCTTCACCTCACTCCCTTGAGATTCTGGCCTGAAGTGTGCGTCCCGACCCCACTCCAATCCTTCCCGTCGTACTATGGACTGCACGAAGCAGGGTCCGGAGCTCCCGAAACTGTGCTAAAGCAATGGCCTCGACCTTGCACAGCCTCTTCAGCCGCTGGCTACCTGGTCATGGTACCTCATGACAAAGGACGGTATCATCGATGAACTTGTCTCGGTTTGAAGGCGGCAGCGAGGCAACTTTCCTTTGTTTAGGGTACTTTTTGTAGCAGCATTGGCATTCATTGCCGACACACCACGCGCCACCCAATTCGCGCTCGAATGCTAAGCCTAAGCGACATCTGCAGTACAGATGACATGAGCCGTTATTGGGCCTCTGGAGCGGATCCAGAACCTGCACTAGTCAGGGCGCTGAGCTTTCTCAGCCGGCTGCCGAATAGCCGAATGATCTCCACCCGTAAATTAGGGGCCTGGGTCGGTTCGGAGCGTCCCGTCTCGGTGCGAGTCCTAAAAAGGACAAAGAATAGAGCAGTAGAGCTGTTGGTCGACCACCATGATTTCCAAGACAGTTAGCGCTGTGTTAGCCGTTGTCTCCCCATATCCCATGTCATTGTGGAGATTTCACAAAACGATGCCTCCTGTTTCTTTTGCGGATATGGTCTATGAATGGATAGTTATGGCTGAGGGGCATTATGGTCATTGATTGGCCCCATTATGATTTAGAAGGCAGTATGCGACTTTTTACTGTCTGTGTAAAGGAATGGAATTGCAACCACGTACGGTAGTCAACACAAACTTTGAAAGTCAAGTTTCAAACTCTTACGATTCAAATCTTGCTGCTACCTTTTCATTGTTGTTTATACGCATTCGGTCTCCCTTTCTGTATCCAACTGAGAAACACTCAATGCATGCCCAAAACTTTGAAAAGTTTCAACAGAATTGCTTTGCCGCTCAAACACAGCTGGTAAAGATAACTTGGACTCAATCATCTCTTTATCTTCAAAGGAGTAGGAATTCCTTGTCGAGACACCTATTACGACTTTACGATTTCTGCCGTGTGCAAAAGTCTCGGGTCCGGTCCAAGGGTAGAGCAGCGAGAGGTTCGCGTCCTCAACCAATCCTCTGGGCAGGTCCATTAATTTTCGCGATGTTATTGTGCCTTCTGAATTCAACGTGACTTGAACGAGGGAGCCAGCATCAAGAGAATGATCGACAACAGACATTGTGGGATTTCCGTCAAAGTCTTTGGCTATCAGAGCGCTGTTGGATCCCTGGACACGATGGATTTGGCTGGGCATAGATTTGATTAGGCTTGATTGCATGCGACTCTGAACCAGCGTGTCTGTTCCATTCAAAAGGTGCCGCTCCTGTGGCAAGTCTGTCTTCTTACGCTTTTGACTTGATTGTGAGTTTCGTGCAAGATTGAGTATAACTAAGTTCCTGGTTCGCTTTTCTAGGCCGTAGAGTAGATTTCCGTCGTCAGAAAACCCAGCCTTCTCAAGAGGGGACTCGTAGACCATCCTTGGCTTAACAAGTGTGGGTGACAATCGGCTTCTAGAGAAGTTCCATATAAACGTTCCACTGGGTTCAACAACCATGAGAAAAGGTTTCGTTGGATGAAAGATTATGTTTGGCGAATCCTTGTCGTTCAGGAGCGGTATTTTAGGGTTCTCTTTCTTGTCTTCGCCCTTCGAGGAGAAGGCCTTCATCGCTCCGTATGGGTTTTCACGCATTAGGTTGGCTCTCAAAGAACTCTCCTCAACCTTTTGAAGTTAGCAACCAAGGACGATGGATTAATTAACGTAGGACTTCTTACGTGTGGCTTTTTATGCCCTCGGCGTACATAATTCGGATTCGAGGGATCATGCATGCAATTAGAATCCTGGAAGACATCGAAAATCCAGTGACTAGACCCTTGCACTTGTTGCATAATGAACAAGAGTTCCGCACCATAGCCGAGGAATATCTTTCGGGACAAATGCGATCGACAGTAGAAGGAGCGGTGGTGCTTTAGAATATCCAATTCTGTCTTTGAAGTTTGCTGAAACGCGAAGCCACTGGTGTTTCCATGAATCGAAAGTTTGATAAGGATATCCTCGACCACTATCTCCAGAAGCCCTTCGCTGATCGACGCATCAATCGAGAACGATCCTTCCTCGGAGACATATCTCGTAGCATCGAGCCGGACCTCAAATGTGGTTTCGAAGAGCACATCATTAAAGTCTAAAGAATGGATCTGATACGTGGCCAGCACGGTCGGGTCTTCCTTCGAAACACAGTCTTTTCCACTGTGGAGGTGTTAGTATTCGGGCTCTTGTGAAATTATAGACCCGATCACTTACCCTGGTGGTTTAATTGAAACGATGCCGATAGCATGCCCAGTCGCAGACATCCGTGTCAATATCACAATCGATGAATACCCCAACTTCCAGCGATCGATGATTGGCGAAATGCTGGCATCAGATGCGGTGCCCACTAGTTTCGTATTCGAAAGAGCTGGCAAACTCGGCAGCCAAATCTTTTCAGGGTGCTTTTCAAGTTCGTCTCTCCAGGCATTGGGAATCCTGTTATGCTCCACATAGGCCCATCGAATTAGTGAGAATGCCTTGCCGAGCGCACTTTCATCCGAGTTGAGACGCATATTAGCTATCATTTCGTCCTCGGACGGCCAGACCGTCTCTTCGCATTGCGTATACCACATGGACTCCGCCCAAGACGTGAACCTCTCAGTGTTTCGAATCAAAGAAATACAGTTCTCCCCAATCTCTTGAGCAATTTCATGATAGTCTTCCTGATGTGGCGAGCACCTAAGTTCTTCTGAGAATTTGACGAGGTGTGCGATCCAGTATCGTGTTACGAAATCGATCAGTGGAAATTTTCGTCTGACTCTAGGGAAAATTGAAGCATGCGCAAATGGTTTCCGATAGGGTCCTTCGGGCATTGTAAACCGCAAGAAGGCGAGACAAACTGAGGAGATGTAATGCTGGGTAACCAAAGGCCTAAAGTCCCAAATGCTCCTATCCACAGAAGTTGCTGCAGGGTCAGAAAACTCTGAGACAAGGAAATCGCCGACAGTATGGTGAATTAGTCGCACGGTTCTATGCTCTGTGATCTCAAGCAAAGCTCCAGTCATGACGCCAAGTGCTTCCTCGAAATTAGGAATCGCGTTCGTCTCATCGAACTCTCTATCAGGTTCTTGTCCAATGGCATTCCGAAGTTCGTTGATATGTAGTGGGCGAGATGCACCCAGTACCCATTGCAGTGCTCTTCGGATGTTGATGCGGGCAGGTCCTTGGTAATCCTTCTGTATTTTCTCAAAGATGGCGTGAAAGATGTTGTGCAGCCCGCCAAATTCCGTTGGGTCTTCAATAATTCTCCATCTTGCAGAGAGTGAAAATGAAGGAGACTCGAGATACTTCATAAACAATCTGGTCCACAAGAACATCCCTGATGCTTGGCCGGAAATCTTGCTGACAACATCGACGATGGATGTGTTTCCAGGGAGGATCAAGTCACCAGTACCAACAAGCTCTTCGATCTTTGGTTCAATAAATTGCTTCAGATCATTGAGATTTTGCGTTGGTTCGAGTCCCAAAAGTTGGCATCGTTCAGACAACGATGAGTGCAGCTTTAATATAGGCCGCCCGAGGAGAATGAACCTCGACCGTTTATTCTCCACCGCAAGAGAGTCAAGCTTTTGCAGAAAGGTGGTTGGATCTGCGCACTCGTCTACCCCATCGCAGATCATGATGCAATTGGGAGCATGTAGGAGGTTTAGCTGCAACATGGCGAACACTTCGTCGTCAGATGCGACTTGCTGACCAGTATCATGCCACGGCCGCACCAAACTCGCAATATCCAACACAATGGGGTCATGGCGGCGAAAGAATATGACCTGTGATAGAAGTGCTCGAATCGCATCGGTTACTTTATTGGATTGTGACATTTGATCTCTTCTGTCGAAGAAGTAGTAAAAAACGTGTTTGATTCCAGAATGTGGAGAGGTGGCCACATGATTCTTCAGGTGGTCAATGATCAAAGTTGCCAACGTCGTCTTGCCAAACCCTGGCTTGCCTAGCTCACGGGTTAGTTAATTCTTGATACAGGAGTCGACCGGTTCTGTACCTCGTATGAATAGTACATTGCGTTCCAAGTCAGTTTCTTCATGGCACCAAAATTTCTCAAAGACGGAGTGGCTAAGCAGCCATTCACCCGAGTGCGCCACACGTTGACACCGCGCATGCTCGAACACAGTTGCCCAAGCTGGTGCATGTATTCGTCTTATCAGCTTGTCAACCTCGAAACCTGGTCTTCTGTCAAAATAAAGTCATTTTCCTCGGCCAGATAATACTACCTATGTGCTCAGGGGCAATATTGCTAATTGTTGCGGCAGTTTGGGCATCTGTACTCATTAATCTGTTCATCATGGATCTTGCGTTGGCCTCCCAATTGTCCCATTGGCTGTAGAACTTTAGTGCTTCTTCGTTTGATACCGTTTGCATCTGGAAGCGAAATAATTCGGAGTGGAGCTCAAATTTCTGGATGACCTCTTCAAAGTAAGCCTCGAACGGCGTCCAAACCATTCGACCAAATAATTTGATCTTTGAAATAGTTTCTGCCATCCTGTTAGCAGATAAAACAACACATGCAAGAAAATCACACCATTTCCAGATCCAGTGAGTAGCTTGCAAACTCGATGACAAAACTCGAGCATGTCCTGGTAGATGTAGGCCAATGCTTTTGCAAGTCTTGGAAAAGCGATGGTAACCTGTTGAGAGGATCGGCCGCCAAGAACTTGAAGGAAATTTGAAAAGTCGGGGAGGTTATATGCCATTCGCAAGAGCATGTTCTCGATCTTCTGAAAAAGAGTGGTAAAGTTGGAAGCCATCTAAGAGACAGGTCGATGAGTACATGCGCGCAAAACAAAGACTAATCATTTACCTGGAACATGACTCGCAATGACCCCCAGGCTAGGGCAGCATACTCAGGGTTGCTCTGAACAAAGACATCAACCACGTTGAAGTATGGCCGCCAACGGGAAGCGATGCGGTCTACCGCAGCTATAGACGCACGAAGCTTACTCGGCTGTGCAGAATGCTTCCTCAGGAGATCTGCTGCACCCTTCAACATGGCGTCGGCATCCTGATAGTCGCTTATTTTCTTCCAAACCTCCCCTTGAAGTGACTTCTTGAACTCCTCTGAGACCGTAGCGAAGATTGCTGACGCTTCCCTGCTGTTACTGAGTCGTTAGCGGGGCTTACCAGCGCTGCGGTTTCAGTGGTATGGAGCGCACGTACCCTGTACCGTTTTTAGCCATCTTGGCTGCACCTGCGATGTCGTAGACTATGTTGGCTTGGTTCATGAACGAACACACCAAGAATAGAGGTGCCTGAGCATTCAGGTAGCCAAGGAGGAGTAGAGCTCCGGCCATCCAAATGCGATAGGATGAGGTGGTAAATAAGCCTGAATGCACGTGACTTCCACTGCGTTTCGCCTTGCAGTCAGCCTGGTGGCTGCCTCATGTTTGCCTAACTGCGAACCGTCGAGATATATCGAGCCAGACTGTTAAACTGACTGCCAATTTTTTGCAGTGAGACTCAATCAATCAGAATCTATGTGAAGAAGTCAAGGGGGCTACTTGCGGACCAACGGGTGGGTATCTTGGCTGTGCTGTGGAGAGGAACTGTATAAACGGATACCACCGTCAACACCAGTGACTGACTGGAGAAGGAAATACAGGGCACCCTTGTATTATGAGAACCTTCTTCAGTTCTCCCCACAATATATATAGGAGTAATGGGATCGATTGTGCCGCGTGCGGCTGAGAAACCGAAATCTGCCTTGCTAGGCTGGTTACAGCTGTCGCTTGGCAGTGTTGCTTGGCATTGATCTTGGCGCTGCGTGGTTGGGATAAATAACATGAGATGCCTCGGTAATATTACGGAGCTGAGAGCCTACAGCCATAAATGGTGATGGAAAAGTGCCTTGTTTCGAATAACTACCTAGCTTTCCCACTTTGCGCCGGCTTATGCACCCGATTATAATACTTCTCGCATCATTGCGACTCGACGCCCTTCGACAGACCTCTAATACTCCGACGGTGTAATTACTGGCCTCTCGACCCCTCATTCAGTCATCATGTGCCTTCCATTTCGGAAAAGGAAGAAACACCAATTTGACGTACGCGAATTCCGCACGAGCCAAGTGACGACGGATGCTTCCAGCTTCAAGCGACGAAGACCCAAGAAAAGAACGTATGGATCAAATCGTACGCATGGGAGCTCTCACGGGGGTGGGTGGTTTGGTTTTGCCTTCTTTAGCAGTGATGGCGGAGGAGACGGGGGTGATGGAGGCGGAGATGGAGGTGGTGGGGGTGGGGGTGACTGAGTAATAAAACTTTCTCTCAGTTGGTATTCTTGAAGGGTTTTAGATCGACGATCCGAATGACTGGGACAGTAATGCTTTCACAGGATAATGCATACTTACCATACAAAAAGTTTACTTCATTTACCCTTCCAAATAGATCGAGGCATCGTGGTTGAAAGTATCCATCACGCAAAATATGACCAGGCACAAGACCCCGCCTGATGCTGTATTTATATCCACTCATCTCGGTATTTTCAAGACACAGGCTTTATGTTCTGGGTTGGCATCCGCCCTGGCATTGATCAAGATCTGTATGATTTAATCGAGTTCTGGTTCTGCTCATGGTCCCTAGAAGCCGCGTACATCAGACATGGCTAGTTGGCTTCGTTTATCTTTACCACCGTGTCTGAGAACGTTCGATTGTTACACAGCACCCTGATCGTCCTCGGGTAAGTATCACGATCGCCTAGACCAACGCCATATTCACAGTAGCATCAACTGTTGCTATTTCTGCGCCAAGGACAATTAGCTCTCGCAATTCTCCTTCGCATCGTGTCAAAATGATGTAGACTAGTAGTGCACAGCCATCCTCATCCCTAGCGTTCATGTCGGCACCATGGCTGACAAGTGAGTTAAGAATACCCCAACCGGTCTCATCCTGTCATGGATGTTTAGTCACATCGGCGATTAGATGAAGGATTGTCCTTTGCTGCCCATCGCCGGTGTTTAAGCAACCTCCAATCTCAAACATGAGACCGAGGACGAGATGCAGTTCCGGCATTTTTGCAACACGATTAATAACTGGGGCTCCATTGGCGTCAGTGGCCGCAGGATTCGCGACAGAAAGTCAGAGGGCTTTCACCTTACCATGACCGCTCGTACAATACAGATAATTAATGGGCATTGTTCCTCAGTCAGTCGCGCATAACCACCCCAAAAGCCCAAAGATCTCTGGCACAATACGTCTCCTTTTAAGGCCGGTGATCGTCTTGGTTGCGATCTAAGGCGTATTTTCAAAGCTAAGGCAGGTCAGTTCGATAGCTCATGGCAATGGTGCTCGTTGTTGTCTGATATTGTTCTAATTGAAAGCCTAGAATGTCTTGTGGCTGAATAACTCCCGCTATTTAAAACTAGGGGTAAAAAGTGCAAACTAATGGCGACGGCGCTTATCCCAAGTTTCTGCTCTATCTCCTTTTGAGGCGCACTTTGAACTTATGCAAGAAAAATAACTAGCAGTAACAATAGCGCAACCTCATAATCTCCACCAAATATCGAGCTATCTTTAGCAATTCAATAGACCGCCATGGCTAAAGATGAGATGACCCACGATGCCCTTGTCATAAAGAGCGTCCCCCGGGGCTCCCCAGACTTATATCACACAATTTTTCCTGCCCAAGGTCCATTTCGCTTTTTAGTCTCGGTTTTTTTTTACCTTCACAGAATGATGCGATCTATACTACTCCTCCCGGCCGTTGTTGCAATGGCCTCCGCTGGGCGTCTTTGCCAGCCCGTCCCCGCCTCTCCTACTTCAACCTTACCAGCTGTTCCTGCAGCTACCAGAGTCGTCAACTTCTGCCTCAAAGCCATCTCACAAGACAAACCCAATTACGGCTTTCACACTAACCTCAACTCTGGGAGTGCGACTGAGTACCTGGTTGAGCCCAGCTTCAATGATCACTACAATGACTACACTCTCGACACCACGACAGGCGTGATAAGACACTCCGCCATCGAGGACGACCTGCAACTCTACGCTCCCGCGCCGTACGGAGAGGGCTCGCCAGACCGGCCGGTCATGTCTGGGAAGGCTCCGCCGTCTGCAGCCCCGCTACTGTGCTCGAACCCAGATGGCCAGTATACAAGAGGTTCTCTTCTTCGATGCACCGCGACCGGGCACGGCGCATCTGGCCAATCTTACACCTATGATCACTTCACATACGATCCCACTACGCAACTTTGGGCCATAGGTCTTGAAGGCGTTACATCAAATGGAAAATACTCATACGATATTGGCATTTTCTTTGGCGGCGCGGATTGCATCTACGACAATGGCCGCTGAAGACCGGAGTATCCTCACCGTGTACTGGGGGTTTCCCGCTTCCCTCTCAAAAGTTGGATGATATCGCGGTGGTCAAGCACGGGATAATTAGCCCCAAATACTTGCTTTACTTGCTACCTATAAGAGAGGGGTTGATCTCAATTTCGGTACGCGCAGTAACTTTTCAACTTGGACGTGATACCGTATCGCGGGGACGGGTGATGTGAATGGAGAGCTTGACTAGCAACGGGCACGAAGATAGACGACTGAGATTGTGGCGTTGGTATCGATGCCGAGGTTGATGAGAGTGGACGAGAGTATTACGTAGATGGAAGTGATGCCGAAGATTACTACAACCAGTGAAATCGAATCAACAATAGTTGCTGGTAGGTACAATTGATGATGGTCGAAGAACAGTCGGGGATGAATGAGATATGTCGACAGCATTTCACCGCCACCAACGTGACCAGGTAGTCAGCCCTGTCAGACACTATCGTTAGGGCTGTGGCAAGGCAGGCTGCAAATTGTTTAGGTTAACGCCAAGCCAGCCAGCCAGCAAGCCGAATGTCTCATGTCATATCCCACCATGTTGCTTGAGTACGAATGGAGGCACCACCAATTCACTAGGTGTGACGTGCAGTCATATTTTTGTGTCACATATTACAACGATTTAACAGTAGGGATCCAGGACAGTCCGGAGCTCACAATCATGTCCACTGGATGATAATTATGACTGACCTCAACACCTGAACTCACACCTGGGGCGACGGCATTGACAAACAAGACCAATAAATTAAGTTAAACGAAGAGCATAGTAGATGCAGACTTCGGGAGGATATCATGGGCCCATGGCCAAAAAGCGACCGCACTCAATAGCTACATTATACATTCCAGGACTGCAGAACCTTCCCAAATACCCAAAACTCCAAGACCAAGCAGCATCCATTCAAGCTGTTGGGAGAACACTGTTGCCCGACTCAGCGCTGTCATCCGAGTCGAGAGATAGACGTCTGTCCTTGACGAATTTCGGCCAGGTGTTAGTGAGGACGAGGTACTTGATGCTCGCCTCCGAGTCGTCGAAGACGGTCTCGTCGAAGGCGTCGGGAATGTCTCCCCAGTACAGCGCCATGTCGCCAATGTGGCCCGAGGAGTCGTCGGAGATGATGCCGACCTCGGATCCGTTAGACGAGGCCGACGAAGACTCAACCTTGACGGGGCCGCCGAACATGTCGAAGGGGGTTGCTGGGTCAACCTCTTGCTTGTCGCCGTACAGGATGCGGGCCGAGTTCTCAAAGATGGACTCGAGCTTCTTGAGGTCCTGGGATGAGAGGTTGACCTGGAACTCGGCGTCGCGCGAGCTGATGAAGCTGGTGTAGATGCGGAGCGCGCTGTTGAAGCGCTCACGGACGAGCTGTTGGGTGGCGCTGTCCATGTTCTTCTGAGGGCCTCGCGCCGACGGCGGCAGGGAGGACTTCCACTCTGCGACGCTTCTCAGGAAGGCAATGTTCTCGCCGGAAAAGTCCCTCAGGGCAGAGAACTTCTGCAGAGGCTCGGGGTTGCGCTCGAGGACGTACTCGAGCGCGCCCATGGTGAGGATACTTTCACCCGACGTGGTCTTGATGGAGCCGTCCTTGCTCCAGGCAGTGAGGACCGACCCAGCCATTGTGGTGGAGCCAGTGGCTACTGATCGGGAGCTTTTGCCGAGGCCTTTGTTGTTCAACTCCCATTGCGCAATGGAGTCGAGGGTTTCCTGTCGAAGACTCTGGTGCCTCATCACTTCCCAGCACGGAAAGAAGACGGTGAATATCTCGAGCAGCATAATTGAGATGGCAATCCTGCAGAAATGTCAGCGCCTCGGCGCCCAAGCCAACCCTAGGTAGGAAACTTACCACTGCGGAGGAATCCAGACGGCGTTGACGGGGGCCATGGCTGGGACATACAGGGCGACGAGCCACATGGGAGTAGCGTGAAGGCTGGTCTCGGTCAGCGGGTGTCTCTATATCGCCGAGAACGGACGGTGACGCACTTGGCGAGACAGCATGCAATTGTCTGGAATCTCCATCCCTGGGTGTCGTGGATCCCGCGGGCCTTCCAGAGAATGACGGGCGCAATGAGCCACGCCCAGAAGAACTGCCAAAAGACCGACGGCCACCTGCAGATATGTAAGTGCCTGTGCTCGTTCCTCGCATCTCAAACACGACTTACCACTCCCATCCTCGGCCCATCTGCGAGTTCTGCTGCGACTCGGTGCCGGTCACTTCGGTTCCGGGGATGCCAAAGGAGCCGTGGAACTTTCGCGAGACAAGGAACATGAATACGGTAAGGAAAAGCTACACTCGGTCAGCGTGGTGCCGGACATTGACGGCGTGATGCGCGGCGCACCTGTAGGCTCATGCCAGCGCCAACCAACAGCAGGATCTTGCGGGTGTAGTCGAGGGACCGGAAGCGGCCCAGCAGGGTGGTGCTCTTGGCACGGTTCATTTTAGGAGGGGGGGTCATGTCCTTGTCCTCGGCGAAGCGCTTCTTCTGCGAGCTGGCGACGTGCAGGAAGCGGCTGTTGGAGGCGTGGAAGAGGGCGATGCCGAAGGGGAGCCAGATGTTCATGATCCAAAACTCAACGACGGGCGGCGCAATGGGCTGGTAGCAGTAGCCCGTCTGGACGGCGCCCCAGTACAGGTGCAGCAGGATGACGGCGCTGAAGGACAGCGGCAGCCCGCGGATCCTCAGCATGGGCATGTCACGGTGCCGGTACAGGAAGGTCATTCCGCCGGCGAGGACGAGCGTCCAGGCGATGGAGAAGGTGATCCAGAAGACGCCGAGCCCATCCAGGCGGGGCTGGGCCTCGGCCGATCGAGACTCGGCCATGTTGTTCGGGGGACGCTGGGCGAGGCGAAAAGGAGCCTGGCTGTCGACTAGGAGCGCGTCTGCAAGCGGAGGGATGTGGGCGTGGCGTGTTGGGGTTAAGGAACGTGGTGCGAAGGAATGTAATGAATTCCAGTAACGTGGGTGAGCGGCGGTGGATGAGTTATGTATCGTGCCGGCTCGACGACCCCTTGGGATATCGAAAAAGAAAAGAATACTGTGATGAGCAGTCTGTGTGCTGGCTAATACTTGCTGTGCGCATCAACCAGCGTCAAGCCGCCGTCGAGCAGGCGTGGAGCCCTAGCACTGGGCATCCGGGGTCGGGACGGCCACCATTGGCGCCGGCCGGGGTCCCGATCTCGACGATCTCGCCTCCTTTCGCAGTAGGGCTGCCCGTCCTGCCCGTCCTGCCCGTCCCAGCTGCCAATCTGACCTGTCAACCCGCCAGTCCGGGAGATGGGAAGTTGGCCCACGTCTCGCACCGCAAAGGGGGGCCAACCAACAGCACAGGCCCAGGGGTTCAGCTGTCCATAGTCACGTTGCGCAGAGCA
>JAANBB010000520.1:0-25222 GCA_014621425.1 Cylindrodendrum hubeiense | reverse complement strand
CACCGGCCGACGATCAGGTACCGGCGAGCACTCAATGGCTGCGCCCTGACGCCGCTGCTGCGTGGTGGCTATCAAACAAGCGGTGGGGGCCGGCCGGCTGCCGCTTCGTCTTGTCTTGTCTCGTTCTCGTTGCGTCCTCTGCACGGGTTACCACCAGGACATGTTGTTTGGTAACGAGATGACTCGAAATCTTGGTTACCAGAGAGATAGGTTTAATAGCTACGGTATATCTCCGAGCAGCAGGCAGCTCGTCGAGCGATTCCTCGCGGTCATTTGTCCGGGCAACTACACCGACCGCATCGACCTTGGCTCACCGATCCAGTTGTCACGGCCGTCGTATGTTTTGCGCCCCCATGTGATCTATAGCACATGGCAGGGGATGGCATGAGCGAGCACGGTATGGCGGGGGAGGGGGAGGGGCAGCTTGCTCACCCTGGCCTGGTCCGTTCCCGAGCTTTGTTTCTTGGTGCTGTGTCTGTTCTTCTGCTGTCTCATCTTTATCTAGGTTGTGGTTGCTTACACGGCGCCACGGGGGAAGCATAGATGGGAGCACTAGACAAGCAACAGCTGGTTAGCAACCCAGTCCGACAAATACCGCACCCGGCTAATAGCATACTGTATCACTGCATCGAAACCAAGATCCAACCGTCAATCTCATGATAGGCTCAGAGGACCATTCGACAAATCCCTGACAGACCCCCCACCTGTTAATGCGCCTGGACCACCACCATCACCACCAACGGAAACAAGGTCCACGAGGCACGAGGACCAGTCCAGGGACACACATGCCTTCGTCTCATGCCTTGAGTCTTTCCATGAGTCGTGTCCGCTGGGCGGTGTTCCAGCCGGAACTCAAACTCCCACGAGGCCCCCCAAAAGACGGTGAGGGCGCATCTCGAGCTTTTGTCGGGAGTGGGAAGATTGGATCGGCCGACGACGGCAGACGACGGCAATCCAGGGTTGTCTGTCTGCAGAGGCGAAAGCAGCAAATGCGGCATGCTACGGTACATGATACCTACTTGACCTCTGTATGCACAACGCCTAGAACTCCGTGTTGCATCGTCTGCATCGCAGCCGCACCAGCGGGAGTCGACGAATTCTGCCCGGACTTTGCTTGGCAGCCATGACTAGTTCTCTTGTAAGCCTCTAGTCCACGGCTACTTAACTCGCCGCTGGTGCCAATTGCAAACCACGGCCTGAGTTCGACTCGATGCAACCTGACTAAGGACAACTGCCGCAGTGGGTGAGACGGCCTGGAGCTCTAAGAATTAAACCACGTCCCGCTTGGGCTCTCCACTGGAGCCACAGGCGGGTATCCACTGGAGCTACCCACCGGAACCCACTGGCAAATCCCGCTAAGAGGCGACAGGTACCGGTCTAAGGACCCGGAGCTGCACCGGCCCAAATCCCGGGTGGTGCCAATCTGCTCCCGTTCTCGCAGCTCCCCACCTACAGAACCACCCCCACCTCACTGAAGGGCACAGGTACCTGGCCTGGGACGGACTTTGGCACAGGGCCATGCACCACCGCTGCACATGCAACAGCGCCACAGGCCGGCCGCTATTCTTCATCCACCCACCGACTCGAACCGCCAAACGTGGGCGTCAGATCAGATGCCATCGCACCCTCTCCCTCTTCACTGCCTGCCTTGTCTATCTCTCCGCCTGCATCTACAGCATCTCGCTGCCCTGCTGCTACGCTGATGGTGTGCATCCGGGGTGGCTTGCAGCACCGCGACGCCCTGAGCCATTTTCATCCTCACGGTCCCGACCTGATGTTCCCGTTGGTCTCTGTCGGAGCCGCAAACGATCCTACAGGATCGTGTCTGTCTGTAGCTTCTGTGATGTACATTCGATCTGTCTCATGCTCGTGCGTGATGCCCATGCATGCAATGTGCGTGCTTCAAGCGATCCTATGCCCTGCCTTGCCGGTCCCTAGCTTGCTTGCCTTGGCTGTCTTGTTCGGCATTCCTGGGTGTCTTCGCGCTTCTGTTTCCGAGGCAATCTACAATCCTGATAGATTGCTCCGACCCAATCTCACCCGCTGCACTTGGGCTACGCGACCCTCCCGAGTCAAACTGCACCCGAGGGTTCTCCACTCATGATGAATCTGTGTGTCTTGTGTGGCATCACTGCATCGACAATGGCCTCTCTGGGAGGGCCTCGCCTCCGTCCACCATTCCCTCCAATACTTGCTCTCTCACTTACCCACTCACTTGCCCCCTTCGAGGACTCTCGGCCCGGGAACCCCGCTAGAATTGGCTCGTGCAATTTCAATCAAGAACGCTACTGATTCTCAAATATATTCGACATCAAGCCCGCTGAAGACGTCGGCATTATCTCCTCACTACGTAGTACACTGCTCGACGGCTAGCTATCCTCCATCGTTGACCCCGCCGCGGGGCACTTCATGACCAACTCTCAAATGACAATGGCGAATTGCCCGTCTCGTCCCCCCCACCGCACGGCCAATAACGGGAACCAAGGGGCCCTTGACCTTGAAGATGCCCGCCGGCTGTCATCCCGCCAGAACCAGGACCCTGACCCGAGCCAATCATTCCATCCATAATCACATCAAAAACGGAACCCGGGTTTGATATTGGCCAAGATGAGGGCCGGCCCAACACCAGCCCAGCGGCATCGTGCAAGCCAACCCACGTGGGGCGGGTTTTTAATCACTAACGAAACTGAAGCTGAAGCTGCCAGCTCCGATCTGACAGAAAGCTATGACCTGTCCGCAGCGGCTTGTGAGCCTCACGTGAAGCTGGAGATGGTAGCTCGGGATGTTCCATGACACTGCAGATTTTTGTAGTAAAGGTAGTTGAGTCCTAAAGCCCTGGGTATCTTACACTATGTATGGCCCATGCCGCTCTCTATTTCATCGTACTCGTACACACCAGCCAATTCATCCCTCTCTCGTTGGTTCCTCCTCCCTAAGCTTGTGTACAAACTGTCGAAGCTGAAGAAAAAGGATGCCGTTTGTTGTTTGTTGATATATTTGATTCCGTTTTCCCCTCATCTTCCCCCGCCTAACCCAAAGACGATATAAAAAAGAAGCCCTGAAAAAAGGGAAGAAAAACGCGAGATACAATTCCTGGTTCCTGAATGCCGTTTGCCTGCCTGCCTGCCAAAACAATCATCATCATGATGGTGAAATCAACGCCGGATAATAATGCCAATAGCCGCCCTCCTTTAAACCGCCTCCTTGGCCACTCCCGCTCCTGTGGCGCTCATCCCGGAGAACGGACATACGCCAGCCGCGGGGATACCGCCGGGGTGGTCACTGGGCGCGTCCGGGTGGTCGCCGGACTCGGACTCGGACTCGGTGGAGTCGCCGATGATGCGCTTGCCGTGCAGGTAGCCCTCCTTCTCGACCTCAATGTCGGATTCGTTGAGGAACTCGTCGCGCTCCTTGACGTGCCACTTGGCCATGAGGTCGTTCTGGATCCAGATGACCTTGTTGAGGGCCTTGACGAGAGCCGTCTTGCGCTGGATGTGGAGGCGGGGGTGCGAGAGGATAGCTTCGGTCATAATGTCCTGGATGAAGCCGAGGCAGACACCCAGGTGGACGTATTCGATGTGGAGGGGGTGCTTGCGACCGAGGCCAACGTGCATCATGCTAAAACAAAAGTCAGCCCAGAGTCCTCAATTGTCACGATATTTGATTGAGACAAAGATGTCGTAGAATCGGGGGAAAACATACCCAACCTTGTCCAGGTACTCCCAGAACTCCATCTTGCTGGGATCCGAGCACAGCTTGGTCAGGTACGCACGCAAGAACATCTTGCGGTGCAGAATTTGGGGGCTGTTCTCGTCGGGGACCTCATCCAGAGGGCCCTCGAATGAGGTGCTTCGCGTGGTGAAGGCGCGGGCGGTGATGTCGTACTGCAGCAGCTTCTTGTACACGATGTTGACGACCGCGGGAATCAGCGCCTTGACGTACTTGGCGCCCGTGATGAGAGCTTCGATATCGCCTACGATTAGAATGTGTCAGCTTTCGGGTCTCTCATTGTTGCTAATCCCGGCCCCGCGTATTCGGGGCCTGAGAAAAAGACCAATTGGTTGGGATTTGGAGCACTGGGAGGGAAAACGGGGAAAAGGTGGGCGCATACGGCTGGAGAAATCGAGAAATGAGTGAAGGTACATGACGCGGGCCTCGAGGTTGGTGTAGAGATCCTCGCGATCAATGTGCTTCATGGGTCGTGTCGTCGCCATCTTGATTGTCTTGTGTGCGGTTTTTGGGTTCTCTCGTTTGTTTTTCTCAAATCTCGTGATTTGAGTCTCTGATCGATTGAGGACGGTTTTTCTTCGAATTCACAGTGGGATGATGTGTGAGTCTCGTGTTTGCTTACGCAGCTGTCGCTCGCCGAGTAGTCGCTGGATTTCGGTGGCAATGGAGTCGCGGGAAGTAAGATGCAAGAGGATGAAGAGATGAAGATTCACGCAAACACCAGATACAAATGCTCAGCTCACGCACGCACGGCCAACGCAACGCACAAAACCCGGTATTTATTCCATGGTGTCCCATGCTCCTTCGTTCCTGTCCCCGACTCTCGCCTCGCTCCGCCGGCCTCCAAGCTGAGCCCATCACGCCAGGTCGCCAACATCAGACCATCGCCTGATGAGTGGGGCCGTCCTAGGGTCCGTGAGACTCGGTGCCCGGCGTGACAGCCCGGCCACACCCGAGGACGGCAGACGTACGAGCTGCCAGCTAACGGTCCTACTAGATCCTGCTAGAGCCGAATGGATAAACGGGAATTTATTAGGGTGTGGCGATTCCCAGGGGGCCGGCCGCGGAAATGGTTGAAAACAATAGCCATGGCACGGATTAGAGAGGAAAAACGGCTCCATAACTGTCGTCATCATGCCGCTGGTCGAAAAGAAATCAGCCTGCGGGGATTGGATTTCGCTGGTGGGGCCCCGCGACGGAGTGTGGGATGGAATCCCAAGTCGTGTGATTGGGCTGGGCCGCTGCGACGCTGCAACACGCTTCGTCCCATCTTCGAGATTATCCGAGATCGTCGGTAGTATAGAGAATTTGTCAGGATGGACGTGCTGCGCGGGAACCGCCTGCAGAAGCAAAACTTGCCATGTCCACACACCCAGATCTCAGACAATTGGTTCCGGTTCGCAAGAAAATGGGTCGGAGATTTAGAATGCCATGTCTGTTTAGTGTGTAAGTGCCGCGGATCGGACGCATCATGATGCATGTGCGCAAGTGTACAGACTGGTCTCGACTTTCATCATGCCAACCTCACCTCCTTTTCCATGCTTCCACTGAATACCCCAACCACTCATCTCCGCTAAGGAAGCCTAGACGGGTCCTCAATGACAAGAGGGATGATGCCGGTTCTGCAGTTCGTTCCGTCGTCGTCCGTGTGCCTCAGCCGCAGGGACCAGATTCTGTCAACCCGCTCCCCGATTAGCGTAGCCACCCGTCCGTCCCCATGTGACAGAATAGTAGCAGTCTTGGGCTAGGGTATTCCCCCGAGATTAAAAAGATCCTTCTCTTTTGCTTCTTCCTTGCTTCTGAAAGTCAATAGTGGAAAGACGCCATACATACTGCAGGGTCTTGTTTTGATGCAACGATGCTTAAAGTGATGCGTGAACTGACGATGATAGAGAGATGTATGCGCAACAATTTGAATTAGCGTTTCGTGTAAAGTGCTTGCAGCTGTGGATATCTGACAGGAAGGGATATCCTGGATTTCAGAGTGCCAATCTCAAAGAAACCAGCGATCCCTACACCGAGTATGGACAGGATATGGCCATCTTCGATGGATTATGGGGTTGACGGATGCACCCGTTGAAGCTCTAGGGTAGCGATGTTTCAACAAGGTCTCGTGACCAAATCAGGTGCTGCGAAATGTCGTGCTTGACACGTGACCCGTCACACTGCCCTTTTTCACCGCCCCAACTTTCCACTCCACCTCTGGGGCCTCGTCGGCTTGACCTCGCTTCAACACCCTCCTACACCCGGGAATCCGCCGATAATCAGCCATCGCGAAACTCGCCCGCGTATCGCGTCCCCGGCGTCCCGCTCCCCCGGAATCCCGCTGTTGCGCCCGCCGTAGCCCCGTGCTCGGTGCCCCCCGGCCGCCTCGGAGGAGCTTCGGATTCCCTCGCCCATCATGTCGGGCTCTCCTCCTCCCCCGGCCTCTCCCCACACTACCGCCCATACCTACGCCAGCAACGGGCTCGAGATACTCCAAGCCGCCAGCGATGCCGCCCACGCGATCCAGAACCCCCAGGCCCTCCAGCATGCCGCTGCTGCTGTTGCGGCCGCGGAGGCCATCCACCACTCGCCCAACCAGGGCTTGCCTCCCACCCCGAACGACATGGGAGGTCACCTTGTTGCCGGTCCCGACGGCGTGATGCGAGATCCAACAATCAACCCGAAGTTGACGCGCCTGCGACGCGCCTGCGATATGTGCAGCATGCGCAAGGTCAAATGCGACGATACCGACGTTCCCTGCCGTCCCTGCCGCGAGCTCGGCGTCGAGTGTACCTATAATCGCGAGACGAAGCGTCGTGGACCTCCGAACAAGCATGCCGAAGCCGCAAAGGCAGCTAAGCGTGCACGAATCGATCAAACTGTTGTGACGGCTGCCAGTGCCATGTTCAACGTTAATTTGTCGCCCTCACCTCAAACGGCGGCCAAGACGCTCATGACCATCTCCACCGATGGAGTCCTCGATGCCGAGTCGATTGCTCCGATGCCTGTCCTCGAGCTCCTCGTCGACGACTTCTTCACCTACATACACCCCCTTGCGCCGTTTCCCCACGAGCCGACCTTCCGCCAGTCGTTTGCGAACCGTGAGGACCGCACCAAGCCCGAGTTCCTCGGTCTGCTGGCCAGCATGATTTGCGCTTTGGTTGCATCGTTCCCTCGAAGCGCCAGAGAACACCTAAAAGCCCAGCACAGCACCCACCTGTTTCCCCGAGCCATTGTCATGATTGAGAAATGTCGTGAGATTGCGCTGCTTACACGGGGTAGCAAGTGGCAGCTGAAGCAGCCCAAGACGCTTGACGATGCTGCGACCAGCTACTTCCTGGGCCTTGCCTCAGGATACACCCATCAGTGGAACGCCTCCGGCCAGTTCATGGCTGAGACGTTGACGCTGGTTCGCGAACTCGGATTTAACCGTCCCAAACACGCTGGTGATTTGCCGACTTTTGGCAACGACAACTGCTCGCCAGATCCCCTCCCATTTAACCATGTCAAGGATCAGATTGGCAAGCGCATCTTCTGGTGTCTTCTTCTTGGTATACGGTACGGCTAAATCTTGAAAGCTTTCCTATGAATTATTCGCTAACCTGGTCTAGTTCATTCGCACAATTGGGTGCCTCAGCTGCGGACATGGTGATTGCCCCATCGACACCCAGCCTTCCATACCCTGCGTACCCCGAGAATGTCGACGATATTTGCGTCCTCGCCAACGAGATTATCCACCAGCAGGACGGCAGCGTCACGCTTCTAACGGGATTCCGATTCGGCATTGATATCTATACTACCATGAATGGAGTGGTCAGCCTGGAGATTGCCTACGGTATGAGCACCCTACCTTGGGCAGACCAACGTATCCTTCTCCGAGACGGTCTTCTCGCGGCCAGAAGCATCACCGACAACTTGCCACCAGAGCTCCAGCTGGGTAACCATGGTGACGAGGCAGCCACCCTGGCCAGCTTTGATGAGTCTGGCATCCAATACGTTCCCCCGGCGTGGCCTAATAGCCAACCGGCTCATGACTTGCGCAATGCTATCAAGAACCACCCAGCACGACGCCGCCACCTTCAGTATGAGATCCAGAAGGCTAACATCTATGTCTCACAACTGGCCACGAGATCCTACTTTGTGGAGCTCTACTTCAACCTGCGCGATGTCCACCTGGCTGAGCAGCAGCAAGATCCTAACCCGGTTGAGGAACATTCGGAGGAAGAGAAGGCGGCTCAGGACGCTGACGAAAAAGAGATCTACGATTTCATGTCAGAGGAGCGAGAGCTCATTGTGCAGCATCTCTTGACCGTCCTGGGGTCGATTTCGCAGCGGAACTTGGAGCCAAATGGTGGGTCGCTCATCAACAAGATCCGCCAGGTCGCCTCGACGTTGCTCAATGATGCACCTGAGCGCAAGGGCCCGCTTGCCATGAAGTCGGAAGGGGCGCTTTCGCAGCTGATCAATATTCTGATGAAGCTGGAGAGGTCGGGCGCCAGCGGTCCCTCAGCTCCTGAATCCGGAGACATCAACCAGATGACGCAAGAGGACGAGGAGGAAGAGTTGGCGCTTTGGGCCGACCTTCGAGAGTACCAGCTGCAATTTGCAGCTCACGGAGGGTTTGCTGGAAACCTGTGATGGTACGATAGATGTATTCGCTTGAAGTGGGAGGCATAAAAGTAAAGCTGTCGCCGGGCAGTACGGGCGAGACTCTTGATCTCGCCATTTTTGGGGCAACCCATACATGTTTGTACAGTATAGGGATGGGCGGAGCGGTTTGATGTGTTTTTGTTTTCTAGGTTGCAACTCGAGGTGATGGTCCTAGTCTCGTCGCATAGGTAGCTCTAAAAGTTAGTCGAGCACAATGTAATATGGATGGTTATGAATTATATGGGGATCTGGCTGGCTGCGAGTTGATGTGCGCGATGGTCCAAAGTGATTTCGTAGGCAGTCCAGGCGAATATGACCCAATCGGCGATCCTATGAGTTGTTAGTCTCTTCGTTCACTAACACCGTTTGTTGGTCTCGTTGTTTCAGGTGGTTCACAACTTACATAAGGATACCCAACAGAGCCGCCATGGCACCTTCAGACGAACGGCTCCAGACCTTGAAATGCACAAGGTGGTATATGAGCAGGGCAAAGCAGATGGTAGCACCGGTGGCAAGGAGGAGTTGTATAGTAGCGTGGATTCGTGGGGGGATGTAGGACATGTGGTGAGAGGCTCTCCGGGCAGAGATGTTGGAAGCGATGGCCCATACGAAGGACAGGGTAGCCTGTGACAAGACATTGTAAGCAATTGTGTATGTATGAGTTGCAAAAAGAAGAAGCATTCGCCAGAAACGGCAAAAGCAAAAGAATCTGTCGGTGGAGAGGCTCGAACTCTCGACCTTTGGATATCCCTGACGTTTAATCAAGTCATATGTTGATATGAGACCAACGCTCTAACCAACTGAGCCACACCGACTGATTGGTTGATTTGATGACTGCCGAAACCGCTATTCGCGACCAAGTCGACCTGGCACCATGGCGAGCAGGGAAACACTTGTAAAGGGCAGAGCGCACAGCAGGGGCAAACGCACAACAGGCAGGCTGAGCCACAGCACCCAGAAGCAGGTATGGCCGACGCCGGCATCGCTGGGGCAGACGCGCTGCGAGACGCTCCACCAGATGTTCAGAACCACGATGACGGCCGGGATGACGAGGGAGAAGGGCCGCGCGAGGTGCACCAGCGACACGGCGCGGGGAGGGCGCCGGCGGGGAGGATGGGGCGCGGCCGGGTCGTGGACGTATGGCTGCGGTGGGAACTGAGGGAAATAGTACGGCGGCGGCTGGGGATGTTGCTGGCCGTTTGGAAGCTGCTCGTGGTTGTGGTATTCCTGCTGCTGCTGCTGCTGCTGTTGATGCTGCTGTCGCTGTTGCTCGTACAGCTGCGGGCTGGGGGGAGCCATAGCGATGTCAAGGGCGGCAATGCACAAGCAGAGTCGGGTCGATGGCACGGGAGTGCTCGTGGAGGTCGAAGATGGAGCGGTAAACGACGCCAACGCCTCGTTTCGTGGAGAATGGTGAAGTACGAGGTCTCAGGTGATGGCAAGCGAGTCTGATCCAATCGACCCAGCCCGGCCGTGGCTGTCTCGCAGGTGACGTACCGCCTCGGTGAGGTTGCCTGACAGCCATCCATAATATTTAGCGGGTGTCGCAGGCCGGCAGTGGTGCGCCCTCCCCAGTTCTCTAGCACGTTTAGCGCCCGTCCTCACCTTGGCCCCCGCCGGGGATGGAGGGTCCGGCACTGAGCTGGCGCTGTGCGTTAGGGGGGTCGGGACCTGGACCGCTCCACCCAAACCGGCCGCTGGGTACCGATGCAGCGGGCTTGTATCCCATTGGCTGGGGGGCTGTCGCTGAGGCGTGGCACCGAGACTCGGAGACACGGGACGAGGCAATGGGAACTTGCATACGATGATCTTGTACACAGTTACTTTGTGCTACTATCATGTGAGTCATACATCTCTGGCTATGCACCAACAGCCTCTCGGGAATATTATCAATCAACCCGTCTTCGGCTTCCTCGCCGTAAACACCATGACCCTCCCCACAACCCGCACATCCACCTCGTCAAACTCGCGCCGTAAGCCCGCCTCGAACTCCTCCCGCGTGTCCTCCCAGTTATCAAAAATTCCCAGGTGATTGTACAGGCTCATCAGAGCCCAGGCGAACGCATTCATAGGCGCCTGCCGCCCGAGGATCGTAGCTCCGATGAGCACGCCGTCGTCTGCCAGATGGGGCCGCATCGTGCTGAACACGGCCGTCTTGCGCGATGGGGGGCCTGGCATGCAGTGCAGTAGGTAGTAGAGGCTGATGGAGTCGAACTTGCGCGACGGCGGGAGTGGCAGTGGCTCTGTGGCATCGGCGAGGAAAGTGTCGACTTTGACTGAGTCTCCCACCGCGGTGGTGATGTTGCGCTCTGATGTGGCCAGAGACACTGGGTTCACATCTGCCAGCGTCACCTCCCTACACTTCGAGCTGCCGAAGGTCTTGCTTGGAAAGTATCCCGATCCAACGCCCACGTCGAGGTGCCGCTCGCCCAGCGTCTCGCCGAATAGCGGCAGCAGGACGTCTTTGGTCGGGCACTTCCACGCATAGCTGTTGGAGAGCCAGAGGACCCAGAAGTCGTATGTGGACAGCGACCGAGACGAGTAGAGGCGAGACCCGGCATTTTGACTGGGGATGGGGTGAGGCGTCGTTGAAGCCATTGCGTCGACGGAAACTAACAAAGGGCCTAGGGATCAAAGACGAAGGGAAGAGGTTTCTAGTCAAAGACGATGGCTCAGTCTCGCCGCTTGAGATATGGGGCCCAGTCAGATGAAAACAACACGGCGATGACCCTGCTTTGAACCCACCGTGAGACTACAAGCTCGTCGTCTCAGCACTAACCGGTAGCAGCTATGATGGGATCAGCGCTAGGAACTGGCGGGCGTTCAAAATAGCACGGTTGGTGTGGACTGGAGGTTGCGTCGATGCAATACCTGACATCCGCGGCTAGAATATTCCCTCTGATAGTGTGACTCTTCATCATCATTCACTGAATCTCGGCAATAAAATTGGTCCACATCACTTAACCCCGACAGCAAGAAGAAGTTGTCATCTTTCGTCTTATTTTTCTCATCGACATGTGAGAGGAGGTTTGGTGAGACTAGATGGAAGAGCGGATTCTCTGACGTAGTGCCCTCGGTGGACTACTGCTGAACCGTCAGAGCACATCTCATAATTGGGGAACTTGGTCATCTTTCGGAATAGCCGGGAGAGAATAGTCTGTTTGTCGCTGGTATAAGGTTTCTAGCTACATGTCAATTGCATTGGCCTTGTCGTTTCTGCTTCTGCTTTGCAACGTCATCCCTACAAGTTCGGATATCTAACCCGGTCATTCCAGCTGGACCCAAGGAAAAAGGAGAGCTTGAGCTGACTGAGGAGTCGACCTTGGCAGAACGAATGCGTGCTTATGGCTAGATCTAGAATTGTGTCAAGAAACATATGGAACGAACCCCTCTCAACCAGCCTCATTATTCTGAATGTCCGACTACACGCCACAAGTATGAGACTTCGAGTTGTGAAGAGTCCCTGCTGGGTTCTAATATAACACTCTGTAGCAGGAGATTATGTGGAATCAACTGAATTGGTGTGTATATTCAGATGACTGACCTCAGGGGGAAGAGTATTGAAGGTGTAGAATAGTAACCCATCCATGATTTTAGTCTGCCATTTGCCTGAACAGAATGGTGACCATGTGAGTGGTGTTGTCTCTATGTGTTGTGGCTGTATATATGAGTCGGCTAAATTTGAGCCAGGCGTGGAGGATACGTGCAAAAAACAGAGAGAGGGTTCGTTGTGATTGAAGTCAATACGAGCTTGATGACGGATGAGGCGGAGGGATGATTGAGAGTCGGCCAAAATACTCGAGGTCGGCGTATTTCAACACAAGCTGGGAATTATGCATGGCTTCATCTGCTGTGTAACTCTCGGCACAAATTTCGCCCTCACTAATCACCAAAAAAAGCTGCTTGTCTTTACGGTTTAAATCACTGCGGAAGCGCATGCTGGTAATGCTGCCTCATTTGGAAATAGATAATCCTTATGAAGTGGCGTATCAATTGGAGTCTGAATTATTTTACTGAAGAAGCGTTCTACGGAGAAACCCCGACGACCCGGTTTGGTGTGGCACGGTACACCGAAGCACACACACCAAAAGCCTGGTAAATGCAACCGCCCTTCTGGTTAATTCATGGCTCAGCACCCGGAGCTGGCCCGATCAAGGCGGAGCTCACCGGCCCCGAGATGCCCCGCACAACAAACCGCGGTGGAGCGTCCCGCTTGACCTATTATGGGCTGTTCCTGATGATGTCAGTGCATCTCGTGGCCAGCTTCGACCTGGAGTACAAAGCGGCCGCGTGACCAATCGTGTCCCCAAACCTCGGCGAGCACATGGCTCTGGCGGCCCAACCAATAGATTACTCGGGCACTGTTGTTGTCCCGCCAGTCTCTCTCCGATGCTCGCTCTCTCATCTCACTTCTGTCCAGCGGCTAAACAGAGCAGAGCAGAGCATGTCGGCCTACAGGGTTACCCAGATTAGCACGCTATTTACCATATCTCGATACTTTATCTTCTAGGACCTCCTAGACTTGAGCCTGCCCTATGTCTACCCCGCGTGCCCACGCCGTTGCTGTCCCCGTTACTGTCCCCGCCACCGCTGATTACTACGACTTGGGCCCGTTTTGTCGCCACATCACCACCCACAGTCAGGATGCACAGGTTTGGTTCAACCGGGGCCTCACCTGGTCCTACTCCTTCAACCACGGCGAGGCCATTCGATGCTTCGAGCAGGTCATTGCCCATGATCCCTCGTGCGCCATGGGCTACTGGGGCGTTGCCTTTGCGTCGGGGCCCAACTACAACAAGAAATGGACTGCATTCGACGACATAGAACTCAAAGCCTCCGTCACTAAATGCCACCATATGGCCATGCTGGCGAAACAGCACGCTGCTTCCGCTTTGCCTGCGGAGCGCGCCCTCATCGACGTGATTCAGTATCGCTTCCCCTTCAGCTCGCCGCCAGAAGACTTTTTGCCTTCAGTCTTTGAATTCGCTTATGAAATGCGGAATGTGTACAGGGAATTCGGGGACAAGGACTTGGATGTTATCGCCCTTGCTGCTGATGCGTTGATGAATACCAACCCATGGAATTTGTTCGAGAAGACTACGAGGAAACCCAACCTATCGACTCCCGTTTTGGAAATCAAGAAAATGCTCGAAAGGGCCTTGAAGTTGCCAGATTCTCGCCACCACCCTGGGATACTGCACATGTACATTCATTTGATGGAGATGTCAGATACACCCGAGGTCGCTCTCATGCCCGCCAACTACCTCCGCAACCTTGTCCCAGATTCGGGCCACATGTGCCATATGCCGAGCCACATTGATGTGCTTGTCGGCGACTACCGTCAAGCCATTGAGACAAACATGAAGGCTACTATCGCGGACGACAAGTTCTTTGCCAAAAGGGGGGGACGTAGCTTTTACAGCTTCTACCGATTGCACAACTACCACTCCCTCATCTACGCCGCGATGCTCGCTGGCCGGTCTCGCGTGGCTCTTGATGCTGTTGAGAGAATGGAAGCAACCATCACTGAGGATCTGCTACTCGTGGATTCTCCCCCAATGGCAAACTGGATGGAGGTCTTCAAGTCTATCCGCACCCACGTCCTGATCCGCTTCGGCATGTGGGACGAGCTTAAGAGACAGTCTATCCCCGAAAACAAGCAACTCTATTGTGTCACCCTTGCCATGACGCACTACGGAAGAGGGATTGCGTGGGCTGCCACGGGCAATGTCGGCGAGGCGGACAAGGAGCGGGAACTCTTTCGCGCCGCCGCCAAAAGAGTGCCTCATTCGCGGTTGAGCTTCCCAAACAGAGTCGTGGATGTTCTTAAAGTTGCTGTTGCAATGCTCGATGGTGAGATCGAGTACAGGAGAGGCAACTACGATGTCGCTTTTGAAAGTCTCCGACTCGCCGTCGCGCGCGATGACTCGCTTGTATATGGCGAACCCTGGGGCTGGATGCTCCCTACCCGCCACCCATACGCCGCGCTTCTCCTCGAGCAGGGCCGCATCGAAGAAGCCGCCGTTGTATATGCTGAGGATCTGGGGTTAAAGAAGTCGATCAATCGAGCCCACCAGAGCCCGAACAATGTTTGGGCCCTACACGGTTACTACGAGTGCCTGGTGCGTCTTGGACGCACCGCGGAGGCGGGGGTGATAAAGAAGCAGCTGAGAATAGCTGCGACCGGTGCGGATGTCGTGGTGAACTCGTCCTGCTTCTGCAGGGTTGAGACTAGCAAACTCCTAGAGGCGGAAAAGAAGTGCTGCAGTGGCAGAGAGTAGTCACCTATAACATAATGATTTTGACAATTTATATTTCTGAATTGTTCCTATTGATATTTGCCTATCTATCGACCCTGATGGGATGCGTTGTAAAGGGAAAATTGTGTCTCCGAGACGGGTGACTAGCAAGATACTTCTTCCCGAAAGGGAGTGATCTCCTTCTTCAATATCGTCTTGTGTATGCTCACTCTAATCGCTGTCTGATTCGAGTTAGAGACCTAATAATCTATTCAGGCGTGAAATTCTGAAGGAACCCGTCCGAGCGGAGCTTCATTCCTATTAAATCCCATGCTACTGCCGAGAAGAGAGGTCGGCGGTGATGAGCCCTAGGTTGTGCAAGTGCATGTCGTAACTCTGGAGGCAAATATTGGTTAGTATCGAACAACTCAAACGTCTGCTTTTCCAAACACCTACATGGACCCCGTATATTCCCACGATGGTGTCCTCCCCCGGCGCCAACACTTCAGAGAATATGGGATCCTCCTCAAACCTGGCCGGAAATTTGACGTCCTGGCCTCTGTTGGTTTGGAACTTTAAAAATGTTAGATAACTCGTGTTTCTACCCATTTGAGTTGTGGAGAAAGGCTTGCCTTGAATCCACACAAGACACCCGATTGTTGGTAGAATGCTTCCATCTGAGTGATTCGCTCCCCGTCACGGGATGACAGCCTAGTACGGAACTCCCGCCTGCCTCGTAGCACTGGCCAGGGCTCTATACCCAAGATAAGAGAATACTTGCCCCCGATTGGCTCGCTATATATGAATTCGATGCGCCAAACCATGCTACGGAATTTCGGGAGATGCGGTTGCAATGCGATGGAGCAGTGCAAACGACTACTTCGCTCACATGCGGAAGATGCTGCCCATCCCGTCCACCAAAAAGTAAGACCATGTACGGCTCGGTCTCTTTGCGATGACGTATGCGACGATGCTCCGGACCCACGAATTTGAGGCTTTGGTCAGGAACATCCGGGTACCAGAGTTGCAAGTCTCTGTATTCATGCGATGAAGGAGGAGTGCGTGATGGCTGGTAGGAGTTGCTATCAATGGATGATTCACCATCAGTTGTATCCACATCGGAGGCTTCGCTTGTGGTTGTATCCCCTTGAGACCCTGCGTTAATTGACCTTTCATTATCCGAACCTTCATTATTTGGCTCCTCGTGCGCTTCGTTGTTGTCTGATTCGTTATCGGACACTTCGATGCTCAGTGTTTCGTCGTCAGATATCTCGTTGTCAGGTATCTCGTTTTCAGGTATCTCGTTTTCAGGTATCTCGTTGTCGGGTATCTCATCGTCTTGTGTTCCAATGATAAGTATGCCATTGCCTGGTGTCTCAATTTCGGGTATCTGGTTGTCAGATGTCTCACTGCAACACGTCTCGCTGTCGGGAAGTTCGTTGCTAAATCTTGTGATAGACAGGGAAACGAGTTTCAGAGCCTGATACAGTGAGTTGGCGCTGAATAAACGGACTGTAACTGGAACTTACGTCAAATCCGGCATAGAGTCGGCCGACGAAAGGCCGTGGTGAGTTTTTGGCAGTGGGAATTAAGAGGTTGCGTTTTGGCACGCCAACATAATCTCCGACCCAGGCGGATAGCCAACGTGAAGAATAATAGACAGCAATCCCTCGGATGCCCCTGTCATCTATTGCGAGCCGGAACCCGAATATCCCGTCCTCGATAATAGGCCAATGTATCCTGGCTTTCTGCTGGGGGTGAGGGTAGCCAAGTTCGATGATCTCCCCGCTCTGTGGTGTAAATTGCAGACCGGAGATGTATTTCTTTTGTTCGAGAATAACATAAGAGACGTCCATGACTTGAAACGACTTGGGAAGAGAAATTTGACGCCTCCACAGCTCTCTTGAGCCTTGAGGAAAAGCCTTCCTAGCTTCATGCAGATCACTGATTGCAGTAGTCCAGATATCAGAGCCATGCATTTCCCGATGCACAAAAAGCGAGTCAAGTGCGTGTCCAAAGCAAACCATAGAACCTAGTCTCTGGTTGAGTAGTTGGCCAATGGATGCTGTGAGACCCCACACTCGCTTCCTATTCATCATCGAAACGTCGAAGGACCTAGTACGGTCATAGAGTGATCGCCAGGATCCAGCGATGGAAGTGCTAAGGGTTGACTCATAGATATGGCTGAACTCTCGGCCTGGCAGAAATCGTGATCGCCAGAAGCTTTCTGGCAAAACCATTGTAGCAAGGACGGGGGAGGCGAGTTTGAAGTGTAGAACATCCCTCGAGCTCAGCATCACCACGACTTTTGACAACACTTCAAATGGCAATACGTTGAACGGATCCTTGGGTTTGAGATCGTCAATAGTACGATTCTCTTTTCCCGAGTAACCAACGTGGCGTCTAAGCGGAGGAGCCATTAGTCTCTGAAGACCAGAGACGCGCATCGGATCGTATTCCATCATATTGAAAATAGTTGAATTTGGTGGTCGAAAAAACCTCGCCGAACCGCTAGGGAAAATCTTGGACTGTTTAGTTCCGCGGGGGAGAACGCCTCCGTAGTCATGATCCCAGTCCATAACCTCGAAAGACATCGGGAACGATCTGCAAATGTCGAACAATGCCTGGATATTCAATTCGATATCCAAGGAAGCACAGTTTGTTGACAGAAGGTACCAGCAGCTGGAATGAAATAGGAAACCCCAGACCGGGCGAGGATGTACCATTCTACCCGCGGGATAAAATGCTGTTCGATTGAAGTCGATGTGGATTGTAGGGGACTCATGATCGATGCCTGTCATGGTTCCCATAGAAACATGCTTCGGGATGAGGTACTCACCGTGATCTGAAATCTCTCCCTCGTCGGACAAGTGAGCATGATCCCAGTCGAAATAAGTGGTGTAAACTACGTGTGAAGGTTAGAAGGAGAGGAAACCACAGTAATCCTCAACGGAACGAAGATGGGTGGCACGTACTGGCTCGAAACCGGGCCATCCACTTAGGTGCGGATTGGCGATCGGCAATATTAGCGCCGCAGATGATGCATACAGCAGGCATGATGGAGAAGTTGAAGATGAAGATATGGGACGCCGGGCTGAGTTATCTCGTCGGCTCCGAGTTCGGTGACCGGCCAGGTGAGAGAGTCGCGAGTCTCTAGAAGCGGGGAAACGGGGAAACCTGGAAATGTGGACGATGCGGTTGGGGGGTTTGAGTAGTGAAGACGCAGGTGATGGATCACTTCAAAATGCTCTGCGCAGATGCGACGTTGGAGGTGGAGAAGTTCGTCGAAGCGCCATTTTAGGCACCAACACACTGCAAGGCTACGATAACTGGATGTGTGGTTGCGCGGGGCCGGCTTCACGCATACTGATGTACATGACCCTGGTCAACCAAGTCGACAACCTTGCTGAAAACGCACACGTGATCAGGACACACAACATTATTGTCGAATTGCCAGCGGGCAGCCCAAGCTTCACCTTCCATCTCATTTGAAACAAACCAAAGTCCACCTCGTAGTTGTGGAACCATGGCATAGTTGCTTCTCCCGTCCCCGAGTTCCCTCTGAGTTCCTCTGAGTTCCCTCCGAGTTCCTTTGAGTTCCCTTTGAGTTCCCTTCGAGTTCCCTTCGAGTTCCCTTCGAGTTCCTTCTGACTTCCCTCTGAGTTTGCCACGAGTTCATCATGTAGGTCCTATCTGCCCCAGCACGAAGAGCAACAACCACCTAGACAGCAAAAGGACAACGTAGGTTTAATCATAGGTCTATCAAGCGTATCGAAAAACTCATATAATTCATTCATAACATAACAAGTGTCTTTAGCAATAATATCCATCTAGGAATCTGTAGTAAGAAATGCTGTTCTCTGTCGTCAAACAAGCAGAAGACCACCGTGCGCCACCGAGACTCAAAGCAAGTCTAAAATCAAGAACTGAAGAATCGCAAAAGCCGCCCGGGTTATCAACAAAAGGAAATAGACAAAAATATACGACCGCACTCTTCACTTCTTTACCTCTTCACCAACGCCACCCTGATATCGTCCGCATACCGCTCAAAGCCCACGTTGAATCCCTTTCGCACTCCGGGCACCCAGAAGTCGCGGTTGTCAACGCTCCTGACTTCAAAGGTGCGCAGGGTACCTGCAACCATCATCATGGCGACCTCGAAGCCGAATACTCGGCCGGGGCACAGGTTGCCAGCAACGCCAAAAGCGCGTACCTTGCGGATCAGGCTGTTGTTGAGCTCGCCGTTGTTGTTGATAAAGCGGCCGGGGACGAAGGAAGCGGCATCCGGGCCCCAAGCGTTGGCGTCAAGGTTGGAGGCGCACATAGGGAGCAGGAAGATGTCACCCTGTGACACAGCCAGGGGGTCCGATCCGGGGAGGTTGAGGTTGAAGTCGTGGCGGGCGAGACGGGGAACACCGGTCATATGCAGGCGAAGATTCTCGTACCAGGATGCTACCAGCCAGGGGCAAAGAGTTCGCACATCAGTGAGATCCAATCTCGGGGTGCCCGAAGTCTCGCCCTGAGTCTCCTTAAGTTGCTGGACCTCCGCGGCGATGACGCGCATCAGCTCGGGGGTGGCGAGCAGATGACGCATAAGCCAAACGGAAAGAGTGCTGGGAGTCGCGAGAAGACCAAGGGCAGAAACCATCTCAATGTTGAAGTAATCCGCGTTAGTCTCCCAGTTCGGATCCGAGTGGGCGACAACGTTGATGGCATGAGCGACGGTCTGGACACGCGCCTCGCGGTGCTCGGCGTGGAATGCGCGGAGACGGGCCGTGAGGAACTTGCGGGACTTGTAAGCTGACCGAGCGGTAAGCCACGCAACTGGTCGGGAGAGAGAGTCAAAGGTCTCGCTCAGGTTCCTTTAAATGGCATTAGTGGGGGGTTTCATGCAGGGTGGCGGCAATCTTGCTGATGCGGGTGGGTGGGATTGTGTATAAATCAAAAGTCGGGCACTTACATGAACTCTTCGGCAAACTCTCGATCCATGCGCCAGGGGTTCTCAACGCCCCAGACCGCGCTGGCCGTGGCAGAAACAGTCATGCCAAACATCCAATGGGCGAGGTCAACCTCGCTGTTAGGGGGCATCTGGTTCATCTGGTCCCAGACAAAACATCCAGAGCGCTCAGAGAGGCCTTTCAGGTTGTCGATCCCGCCGAACTCAACCTTGTGCTGAGGTCGCGGGTTGGCGTCAAGGATGACACGAATAGTCTCCGGGCCCAGGCTGAAAACCCGGGGACCGACATAGGCGAGGATCTGGGCAAGGCCCGTTTCCGAGGTGTGGCGGGAGAGGTTGCGGTCCATGGACGGGTTGGCGACGATGATGCGCTTGAAAGGGATGTTGATGGTGAAGATGGGAGCCGGGGTCGAGGCCATGATGCGGTTGATGTAGCGTGCGCTATCATTCTGCAGCCCGAGGAGGTGGCCGACCCAGGGGATGGAACCGGCGATGTTGGGGAGTTGGGAAACGGAGATGAGTCCGGTGTGAAGGGGGATCTTGTCTGAGGTGTAGGAGGAGTCTGAGAGGGAAGAGGACTGAACGAGGCGGAGGAGGAAGCGTGCTAGGGGGGCAAGGACGAAGAAGATGGCAATGATGAGTATGACCTCGACGGTTGCAGAGGAGAGGAGGTGGTGAACGGCCGGAGCCTTTGTGGCCAGCGAGGACCACATATCCTGGACAGCAGCCATGGTGGTGTAAGTTGGGGTTCTGGTGTTGGTCTGTGTATATGGAGCAGGAGTTGGAGGAGGATATCAGCCAGAAGCAGAAGTGATAGACAGAAGAGACCCGAGCACGAGGCCAAGTCAGAGGTTCAGGAGTTTAAAGCTGAGAGGGTATATCCACAAAGAGGTTCCGAGCAACGCCTGATCTGCAAACCACCAGGCATCATCGCTGGAACGACGAACGGGGATGCTCGTTTTATAACAATTCGAAACCTGGGTCTGGACCGGGTCGTCTGTCTCCGGGTCCTCCTGCTTCTCCCGTTGCTCGTACTCGGTTCTTCGAGATACACGCAGTGGCTCCGTACATACAGGATCGATCGCTCCACCACGGCGGTCTTGTTCACACCCTCCTCGCCTCGTCGTAGCCAAGCCTGGTCACATCTCGACTCAGTTGATCCTCCGGTCCCGGGCCCCCCCCCTCCTCCTCCCCTCCCCCCCTCCTACTCCTCTCATTCCAGTTCCAGGCCTCGACTGCATCACTCGGGCACGCGGATCGGTTCATGGATGGAGCGAGACGAGCCCAGAGCGAGGGGAGGGGGGCGTAGGAGGGGGGCGTGAGGACGGAAAGCAAAGGCCCACGTTTTCCCACGCGGGCAACTCTCACGCCCGAAGTGAGGATGCAAAGTGCCACGCGCAGGGAACGATTCGAACAAAGGCTCGCCGGCCGGGGCGGGCCAGTCAAGACTCGCGGATCCGGGTTGAGTCGAACATGGCCGCATCCACATCCACCCTCCCTTGGGTGCGTTGCTGGTCCTGGACGGGGCCCGTTTGACGCAAGGCAAGGCAAGGCAGAGGCAAGGCAAGGCAAAGGCAGAGGCAAGGCGAGACAGGACGCAGGACGCGGCAAAGCAAACCAAAGCAACGCTACGCCATGCTACGTCGATAGTAGGAATAGCAGGATATGACACGGCCACGGCTTGGGCCCACGGGATATGACAGGACAGGAACTGGCCTGCACACTGGACATGTCCGGACAGCACGTCAACCCAATTAACTGTCTACTACCGGGAAACCCGTCCAGAAGGGACAGCTCAGAAACACCCAGAAGAGACAGGTCCAGGTCTCTTTGGGGACCAAATGACAACCCATTGGCCAGGGCTCTGGCATGCATGCGAACCCCACTGTTCGTGTCAAGGTGCAGAAGCGGCCGTGGCAAAGGGCCATTGCGAGGTTGCCATAGGCTCGCAGACCAGCGGGACCCCCGTCGTTGCAACTCGCAGACCCCTAGCAATTAGTCGACCTTTGCGACTGTGAGCCTCTGGATCCTCCCTTGGGCTCTCGTCCGTCTCCTCTCCTGTTACAGGACGACCCGAGAGGGGTCCCGCCGAGTTGAACGCAGCAGCAGCAGCACTGCCCGCTGGCAAAGGAAGGGCACTCGTTGATTGCTTCTGCGGCTACTGCGCTGGTTACAGCGCGGCCGGGTTTCCCAGTGTAATTAATCTACCTAAATAGCAACTGCAGCGCTGCTTGCTGCGAGTGTCCTGCGCGTCTGGCACCGGGCGGCGGAGCCTCTTTGTTCGTTTCGTCGCTGGACCCGACCCAAGGAGCGGCCCGCCCACGTCCCATCTGCGGTGGCGTTGTTGAGCCGGTTCCTAGAGACACAGCGGACGCAGGATATACTTGGAGCACTCCTAGTATCCGAGTGTATCCTAGTATCCTGGCGTCTTAGTGCGTGGCGTGGAGGAGTGTAGTTGCGTAGCGTAGCGTAGCGCAGCGCAGGCGGGGACGGAACCGACGCAGAGCGCGCGCGTGGGCGTGGCAGAGTGGCGCCGGTGGTTCGCCCGGTGCATCCCAACGCCATGGCCCGATCAGCACGCAGACGAACGAGCCGTGGCCGTCGTCTGAGGCCTGGCAGCCCCGTCCAGAGGCGCCAGAGCTGGCCGCCGTGCCGGAGACCCCCAGGAGCCAAAAGAGGGGGCGACCCGAGGCCAAGGGACGGAGGAGCCCTGGGCGGACTTGGTGGCCTCGGTGGGCTACGTCGATGTACTACTGCGTAGCATCTACGCTCCCGGGCGATTCCACTACGGCACGCGGGAGATTGTACGGTGCGCAGGACGGACTACGGATACGCAGCGATCCAGAGACCCGGTCGAAACGGCGTCTGCTCTGGCCTGCTTGCTCTGGCCTGGCAAACCACCACAGACCACATCGCGCCCCTCCCTCCGGGGCCTCCGCAACGGCCGGGCCCTCGATCCCAAAGCGGCAATGGACAGACAGGTTGCAACAGGGCCACGGCCAAGTGCCGCAGCCTAAGGTGAGGACTCGGATCCCACCGAGGCGGTTCGGCCGTCCCTCGCTGTGCCGACCAGCCCTCGGCGACGCGCGAGACAGCGAGAGTCACTCGGTCTGGCGACGGGGAGTCGCATGTCTCGAGGATGACCTTGTTTGCTTCCCTTTGGGGGTCCTTGCAGCGGAACCGTCGACGCAGGCTTATCCCAACTTCGTCCGTCGACGTCCAGTGAGGGCCCGGCGCGCAGCAGTCGATGCCACCGGGACGACCTCCCTCGCCCTCTAGCCGCAGGGGCCCCGAGCTACAGCGACCCTAGGGCATTCTTGGGAGCTGGGCACCGTGACACGACGGCCGAGGTGATAGGGCTGGGAGCCTCCACGTCACTCCGAGACAGATGGTGGTGGCTTTCTGCCCTCTTTTTTCCTTTTTCCTCGCCGTCTCGCTTGTTCGAGCGACTCCCCCCTCTTCGCGCCGGAAAAGGGAACCAGGGCCACGAGCAGAGCGACCCCGAAGAGAAAAAAAGCCAAACCCGCGCCCAATTCTGGATTGTGCGAGCGAGCGCCAGCCAGAGACACGCAGCGTGGGTGAGAGGCACGACGTGGTGCGAGTGGAGCCCGGGGCCGTGGACCGGGGAGCGGCGACGACTCGACGACGGCTCAGCGGGACAACGAACCAACAAACTCGTGCCGTTTCCCTGGAGCCAAACCATCGGTAAGCGTCCTGACATTGGCTCTTGTATCGGGCGTAGTGCGGTACAGCCAATGTACCACGTACAGGACACTACGTCCGGTGCAGGGCCATATGCTCTTGGGGCCAGCCGAGGGTCCCGGCGTCGACTGGGGTTCTCGTCGAGGGGGGGCCGAGGATGGCTATTGGGCAGATGCCGGGGAGCGGCCGGGGGAGTTATTGGGCAGATACTGGGGAGTTGCTGCGTAGTTTCTGGGCAGTTGCAGGGCACGACGACGGGGTTCGACGACGGGGTTCGACGACAACTTTGTTTCCGACTCAACAACCGACTGGATATCGGCTACGTGAGGCCGCATATATATATGCACCATCATGTGTCTGGGTGGATTAGCCTGGGGGACGTATGCGTAGGACGAGGTGCAGGTATCGGTGCAGGTATCGGTGCCCTATGGTACGTGTCTGCTATAGTAGGTGCGTCGCCCAGCCCGCCATTGCCCAATGCCAGGCCGACGACGACGGCTGTACGTACTCTATCTGTGTCATGTATGTGCTCTGTGCCTGGACTGTGTATGTACGCCCATGTGTAGAGGGGGGCCTGCGCTGCGAGGGACGGCCCCAAGGCTGGGCGAGACCTGGGCCGGGCCTGGCACCTACGTGTTGTTGGGAAGAGCGGTGGATGGCTGGCTTGGACCGCCGTTGTGGTTGAGGGCACTCGGGACTCGGACCAGATGGAGCAGGTCACCCTGGCGGACGCATTGGGGGGAGACATGGAGCCCTGGGACCACGGGGAAGCACTTATTACATACTCGATAGTATGGGGGTCCATGCCAAGCAGCGCAAAGGCCGGTGAGCGGAGAAGAGGGACGGGGTACGGGAATCAAAACCCCCCCCAGGAGCCCCGAGACCCGGACGCGGGAGGTACATGGCAAGTACGGCGGAACAATCCAGTACATTGATTATCCATGGACGAGGCATTTTTACAGCTCATCAACAACGCATCATTGAAAAGCGAAGTGCAGGGCGGGGAGTTCAACCACCCTGGCCCGGCAAGGCAAGCCATTGACATGGCATGGCATGGCAGGCAAGGGAAGGGGTACAGATACGGAGAGAGGGGGGGGGGGAGCAAAGGCAATTGCGGGAAGCCGGTAATAATAGAAATTAAAAATTAAAAAAGGTAAAAAAGATTGTGGAATGGATCAAGGTCGCACAGCCCGGTCGTCAGCCTTCGTCACCGGCCGGCGACGATACGCGGAGAGGCGGCGGCGGTGGCGGTGGAGGTGACGATGCGCGGAACAAGGCGTTCGTTCGCCCGGGTGTATGTAATTCTGAAGTCTGGGCTGAATTCCTCCCCCCCCCCCCTCTGGATCTCTGGATTGCCCAACCTAGCCTCTCCGGACGTTCCCTCTTAGCCTGCCGCGTTCGTGCAACGGACGACGAGTGTGGAGCAGCGGCATCAGCCAGGCCGCGCAGCACTGGCACGCGGTTTGCAACCCAAGTGCCGGGCTTATCATGTGCGCGGGCGGAGGACGCCGGGACATTGTGCCCCCGGGAACGACGCCCAGGCCAGAGAGCACTGTCATGGGGGCGAGAAGAAACCCGTCCGGTTAGTGCTTGCTTGACGGGGCCTCGAGAACGGGCCGCCTGGACGGGGGGGGGTTGTCGTTGCTGGCGGGCTCGACGGAGCGTGGGCAGGGCGGCAGAGTTGCAGAGCCGGCGTGGTCAAGAGACGCCGTGTAACCGTCATGCGGTCAGGCAAAGACGAAACAAGGCAAGAGGGAACAAACCGAAACGGAGGGGGCTCGAGCAGGCCCAATTGACCCGGCAGCAAAGCAATCGAAATCTCCGTGTTGGCCTCCGACTTCCATGTCCACGATGCTGGTAACGTCGACGCCGGAGCCACCCAGCGCCCCGGAAGGACGTGCCCCCAACCCACGGCGGCCCCATATCTGCCCGTGGCCGTCTCCATTGCTCCCTGCCCCCC